>LR778282.1:4897482-4952482 GCA_902810595.1 Coregonus sp. 'balchen'
CCATAAAACACCCACTAGCACACACCCACTACACACACACCACACATACACCCCACGAATCACACACCACACTCATAAACTACACACACCACAACTACACACACACCACGCTCATAAACTACACACACCACAACTACACACACCACAACTACACACACCACCACAACTACACACACCACGAACACCACCAGCCATTAAACCCCACACCCCAACACCACACCAGACACCACAACTACACATACCAGACACCACAATAAAACACATCTCAACTACACACACCAGACACCACAAAAAAACACACCACACATTAGTCGTTTTGTGGAGGTGTCCGAACTCTCTACCCAAACAGTTTGGTGATGTTTGAGACTACATTGCAGTCGGAGACAAATCATCCTTTAAATATTAAATACTGTAACTTCATCCTAAATAACTCCAAATTATTTGTAGATTTGCTCAATTTATGCTTTCATGATCTCATGATGTTGTAACTTCTTGTTTACCCAGTGTGCACCTGTGATCCTCGGACCTCCCTGGACTCTAGCTGTAGTGTGTCAGGTCACTGCCACTGCAGACCCAACTACAGCGGCGCCGCCTGTGACCAGTGTGCTCCCGGTTTCTTTGGCTTCCCCAGCTGCACACGTAAGTTGTCAGAGTTCAGACGACATCTCAAAGCCTGATTGGTTGTTGTTAAGATCAGATATGATTCAATATCTAAAACTCAGTACACTTACTTCTGAATATGTTAATAATGCAGTTTTCTGGCAATAGATGAACATCGATTTTTTGCATTATGTGTTTGTGTGCATCTGTCACGTGTTGTTATGTATTTATTATGCCATCTAATGCCACACCTGTAAATTATATTCTGAATGTAGCTAAATGCTAACTGGCTAACTCCCTCTTCTTTCTCCCCAGCTAATATGCTAATGTTTTCACATGTCTCCTCCCTCAGCTTGTCAGTGCTCAGCCGAGGGCTCTCGTTTCAGTAGCTGTGACCAGGTGAGTGGTCAGTGTACCTGTCTACCCAACGTCGTGGGACAGAGGTGTGACACCTGCAGCTCTGGAGCCTACGGATTTCCTCTGTGCCAAGGTAAGACTAGAGTCGATCTTTGATCTTGGAACTTGATCTCGATCTCAATCTTTCAAGTTTCAAGATTTCAACTTTATCGTCCCAGAGAGCGATCATACATTGAAGAGATAAACCACAACCTATATCCATCTAATATGGTTTGATTGAATCAACTGAACTATGCGTTTCTCCCTCTCCTGAACAGCTGGTACTTGCAACCCAGCCGGCTCTGTGCAGAACGAGGTCCTGCCGACTCTTGTAAGTAGCCTACATCTACGGTTCGGGTTCCAACAAAACATGTTTTAACAAAAAAATGTAACATATATTCTGTACTATATTCATCGTTTAGTTATTGATCCCCTCTACCCATCTTTGACCAGGGTTCCTGTGAGTGTCATCCCCGTGTGGAGGGCGTGGCCTGTGACAGGTGTAAACCTCTGTTCTGGAACCTGTCACATGACTCCGTCTACAGGTGTTCCAGTAAGACGCAGCCTTCCTGTTTTATCAGAAGGAGACATTGTGCTTGTTATTGTGAATGATTTATGTAGTAGACTTTGGGTTGACCTGTTTTTAAAATGTGAGGAAGAAAATTCAGTTTGGGTACCAATATATTTGTGCTAAAGATTCTACTACTTCATATAGTAGCCCTGTGGTGAGCTCAGTGACAAAAATTCATTGTATTTTCCGTGTGTTCCTCCTTCTCCCAGACTGTGAATGCAACGTTGAAGGGACTGTGGGTGGCGTGGCGGAGTGTGCTCAGGTGAGAAAGGTTTTTTTTTCTCAACGATTCCACTGTTTAGTTGACATAAAGTATCTAGTAATACTGGCTAGCTAGGGTAGAGTTCTCTCAAAGACTCACTGTATGGAATGGACATATATCTCATTTAGATTATTCTGATTTTTAATTCAACGGTTATTTTTAAAAAGCAATGTTTTTTCTCTGGCTCCTACAGAGCAACGGCCAGTGTCACTGTAAACCCAACGTGTGCAGTGGCACCTGCTCTGTGTGTAAAGATGGATACTTCAACCTGCAGAGTGGCAGCTTCTTCGGCTGTCAAGGTAACCCTTCGACTACTGTTACCACCACCAAGTGAATTTTACTCTGCCCAGAGTACCACCTCATGTTACCAGTAGGCCTATGGTCTGCTGAGTCTTCTCAAGTACCCGCTGTGGATAGACCAAGTACTCCAGCAGTCCTAGTACCCCTGGTTGAGAACCACTGGTCTAAGGGAACCAGCAGGAATCAAACCTGGGTTTCCCGCTCTCGCCAACCCAACATCTTAACCATTAGATCAAGAGGACATCCTCATGGTCCGAGGGCAACAGTTGGGCTTTATTGTCTCAAGCAGAGCTACCTCTTCACGAGAGTGGGATTCCCAAAAAATCTCCTCTGCTACAATAACGCCAGTCTGTTGTACTATAAATTAAAGTAATAGGATGTGCAGATTGTGTACAGCAGTATACCAAGTCCTCTATGTTGCAGGTTGTCGGTGTGACATTGGGGGATCAGTGGGTCAGTCGTGTGGGGAGAAGACCGGGAGATGTCGCTGCAGACCAAAAGTGGAAGGACCCAAGTGTAACATGTGAGTGAAAAATGGTGTAAAAAACATTCACTTTGCGTCGACACAACCAATAGAAAAAGAAGAAGATTCCATTGTAATTCCCTGATCACTTTTTTTTTTAACCCAACCCCCGAGAAACACACAATATCCAACAGGAGGCCTTCTTTTTAAACTCAAAAAATCGTATTTTAAAGACCGATTTATTTAAAACCAGTATTTTCCGTCTCCTATCCTAGGCCTTATCCGGACCACTACTTTCCAGACCTGCACCACCTGAAGTTTGAGATAGAGGAGGGCACCATGCTGGACGGGCGGCCGGTGCGTTTTGGGTATAACCCCTTGGAGTTTGAAGGGTTCAGCTGGAGAGGTTACGCTCAGATGTCCTCCATTCAGGTAAGTCCTCTATGCCATATCTATGGTAATACATAGCACGTATAGCCTATACACATATCTCTGCGGCTCTGTCCGCCCCCTCTACTGCCTTAGGCCTCACACTGGGCCAGCAGCCATTGTATGTTTACAAATGACGTGTCGTTTTATTGTCAGTAGTAGTAACTGAATTCATAAAGGAAGGAGTTGCTGAGGTCAGACTATAGACATCCTCTGTGTTCTCTGTTATATTGATGACTAATGAAATGGCTTTTATTACAACATGTATTGTTACTGTGGCCAACTCAACCTAGTCATTCTACCCCCTGCATGTGCAATCGTAACTTATTCTCCTGAATAAGTATGAGGTCCAATAGGTCAATGTTTTTATCTATTTTATTCCTGTATAGCTTTCGTAACTTAGTAGACAGCTTGCTTTATGCTCGAGTGATTGATGACTGAAGCTAGCGTGTTTGCATTGGGGGGCTGCCTGTGTGTTTTGTTGAGTGGGTGGGGAGATGTGCTGGGCATAGAGATGGATAGAGGGCACAAAGCCTGTTTTAACATGGGGCAGCGCCATTGAAGGCTTTCACCATTCGTGGTAAACTGGGTGGGACTTCCTATGGGTTAAGTAGGGATCACATAATTCCATCCAGGTCAGCAGGAGGGATCAGCCAATGAATTATACTCCTTAGAAAACATCCCAGAGCCTCCCTAGTGGCGCAGCGGTCTAAGGCACTGCATCGCAGTGCTTGAGGCGTCACTACAGACCCGGGTTCGATCCCAGACTATGTCATGACCGGGAGTCCCATATGGCGGCGCGCAATTGGCCCAGCGTCGTCCGGGTTAGGGGAGGGTTTGGCCGGGGGGGGGCTTTACTTGGCTCATCTACCTCTAACAACTCCTTGTGGCGGGCCGGGTGCCCGCAGGCTGACTTCGGTCGTCAGTTGAACGGTGTTTCCTCCGACACATTGGTGCGGCTGGCTTCCGGGTTAAGCGGGCGCGGGTGTTAAGAAGCGCGGTTTGGCGGGTCATGTTTCGGAGGACGCATGACTCGACCTTCGCCTCTCCCGAGCCCGTTGGGGAGTTGCAGCGATGAGACAAGATCGAAATTGGGGAGAAAAGGGCGGTAAAATACACAAAACAATACAGAAAAGAAAACATCCCAGCACCGCAGGTGGCAGTCAGAAAGAAGCAACAAAAAATAGACTACTTTAAAATAGAGAACCCTCAATGGTTGCTGCCCATGCTGTCACAGAAGGTATCAATGGCAAAGATACAGTGAGGGAAAAAGTATTTGATCCCCTGCTGATTTGGTACGTTTGCCCACTGACAAAGACATGATCAGCCTATAATTTTAATGGTAGGGTTATTTGAACAGTGAGAGACAGAATAACAACAAAAAAATCCAAAAAAACGCATGTCAAAAATATTATAAATTGTTTTACATTTTAATGAGGGAAATAAGTATTTGACCCCTCTGCAAAACATGACTTAGTACTTGGTGGCAAAACCCTTGTTGGCAATCACAGAGGTCAGACGTTTCTTGTAGTTTGGCCACCAGGTTTGCACACATCTCAGGAGGGATTTTGTTCCACTCCTCTTTGCAGATCTTCTCCCAAGTCATTAAGGTTTCGAGGCTGACGTTTGGCAACTCGAACCTTCAGCTCCAGAGATTTTCTATGGGATTAAGGTCTGGAGACTGGCTAGGTCACTCCAGGACCTTAATGTGCTTCTTCTTGAGCCACTCCTTTGTTGCCTTGGCCGTGTGTTTTGGGTCATTGTCATGCTGGAATACCCATCCACGACCCATTTTCAATGCCCTGGCTGAGGGAAGGAGGTTCTCACCCAAGATTTGACGGTACATGGCCCGTCCATCGCCCCTTTAATGCGGTGAAGTTGTCCTGTCCCCTTAGCAGAAAAACACCCCCAAAGCATAATGTTTCCACCTCCATGTTTGATGGTGGGGATGGTGATCTTGGGGTCATAGGCAGCATTCCTCCTCCTCCAAACACGGCGTGTTGAGTTGATGCCATAGAGCTCGATTTTGGTCTCATCTGACCACAACACTTTCACCCAGTTCTCCTCTGAATCATTCAGATGTTCATTGGCAAACTTCAGAGCAGGGGGACCTTGCGGGCGCTGCAGGATTTCAGTCCTTCACGGCGTAGTGTGTTACCAATTGTTTTCTTGGTGACTATGGTCCCAGCTGCCTTGAGATCATTGACAAGATCCTCCCGTGTAGTTCTGGGCTGATTCCTCACCATTCTCATGATCATTGCAACTCCACGAGGTGAGATCTTGCATGGAGCCCCAGGCCGAGGGAGATTGACAGTTCTTTTGTGTTTCTTCCATTTGCGAATAATCGCACCAACTGTTGTCACCTTCTCACCAAGCTGCTTGGTCTTGTAGCCCATTCCAGCCTTGTGTAGGTCTACAATCTTCTCCCTGACATCCTTGGAGAGCTCTTTGGTCTTGGCCATGGTGGAAAGTTTGGAATCTGATTGATTGATTGCTTCTGTGGACAGGTGTCTTTTATACAGGTAACAAGCTGAGATTAGGAGCACTCCCTTTAAGAGTGTGTTGCTAATCTCAGCTCGTTACCTGTATAAAAGACACCTGGGAGCCAGAAATCTTTCCGATTGAGAGGGGGTCAAATACTTATTTCCCTCATTAAAAATGCAAATCAATTTATAACATTTTTGACATGCGTTTTTCTGGATGTTTTTGTTGTTATTCTGTCTCTCACTGTTCAAATAAACCTAGCATTAAAATTATAGACTGATCATTTCTTTGTCAGTGGGCAAACGTACAAAATCAGCAGGGGATCAAATACTTTTTCCCCTCACTGTACAGAGCATTATGGGTACTGTAGTGCCTCTTTTCATCTTACGGTGCTTTACTGGTTGGCTTAGGCTGCAGTGGTGGTGGTGGTGTGGTATTAAGGACTGGCTTCCCTGCTCTGTCCTTTTTCTCTCCCCTCCTCCCTACCCCCTCCTCCCTCCTCCCTACCCTCTCCCCTCCTCTCCATCCTTTTTCCTCCTCCCTGGCCCCCCACCCCTACGTGCCACCCCCCCCCCCCCCCCCCCCCCCCAGTCCAAGGTGGTGGTTCAAGTCTCGGTCACCTCTCCGGACCTGTTTCAAATAGTCTTGCGCTACGTGAACCGTGGTGGCCTGGACATGAGGGGCAGGGTGTCCATCCTTGAAGATGGAAAGAACTTAATGTGTGGCAACTGTAAGTGTACGACTCTGTGCTATCCTACCCTATAAAGGGAAAAGGCTATTTGGGACGCAGCCTCTCCTCTCTTTCCTCCCCCAGCCTCTCCTCTCTTCCTCTTCCTCCCCTCCTTCCCTCAGAGAGGCTGGATGTGGGTGTAGCCTCTCCCAGAGGCAGCTGGTGATTGGCTGGTATTGGCATGTAGAGGCAGGGTTTAGAGCTGGCTGTGCGTGTACTTCCTGTCGCGGGTCAAGGGTTTCTGAGGAACTGAAAACCCTGACCTCTGACCCCTCAACCTCCCAACCCCCATAGTCCTCTAACCTTCTATCCTATCACAGGGTTTTTAACTCAGACCTTATCATTTGCTATACCCCTTCCCCCTCCTCCTCCTCTTCTTCTTCCTCCCCCTTGTCTTCCTCCTCCTCCTCTTCCTCCTCCTTCTCCTCCTCCTTGTCCTTGTCCGCCTTCTTCTCCCCCTCTTCCTCTTCCTCCGAATCTTCCTCTTCCCCCTCCTCTTCCTCCTCCTCCTCCTCCTCTTCCTCCTCCTCCTCCTCCTCTTCTCCACCTCCTCTCCTCTTCTACATCCTCTATCTCCACCTCTTCCTCCTCCTCTTCTTCCTCTTCTTCGTCCCTCAGAGCACAGTCAAACTGTCGGTGCACGTGAGTGAGGCGGATGTCTACCTCACGAGGTTCATCCTCAGATATGTAAACACTGGGGCTGCTGTCTCCAACGGTAAAATTACAGCCTATCAGAACAGCCGAAGAGGTATGTGTCACAGACCACCTGACCAGAAATGACCAGACCTGACTACAGTATCTGACTCATTGTTTGTAGAGATGATTGCACTCTTTGTATTGTAAGCTCTTTGAAACTACTTACTGAGTGTGGACCTACAGTCCTGTATGTATCGAGTGTGGACCTACAGTCCTGTATGTATCGAGTGTGGACCTACAGTCCTGTATGTATCGAGTGTGGACCTACAGTCCTGTATGTATTGAGTGTACTTCATGTTCTCTTGATAAGTGAAGTCTACAGATTGTCCTATTCTCTAATAAACCCCTCCACATAAGGAGTTCCCTCAGAGGAAAATTCAATTTAATTTAATTAATCTCTGCGTCTCGACCTCACTCAACCTCTCTCTCTCTCTCTATCTCTCTCTCTCTCTCTCTCTCTCTTTCTTGCTCTCTCTCCCTCTCTCCTTCTCCTCTCTCCCAGGCTCAGAACAGTCCAAACAGATCGTGTTTGCCCCCAGCTCAGAACCTACCTTCGTCAACGTGCCCCAGAATAACTTTGTGGAGCCGTTTGTTCTGAACCCTGGTACCTGGACCGTGGTCATTGAGGCAGAGGGCATACTGCTGGTGAGAACCTTGTGTATGTTATATACAGTATACGCTGTAGCCGGCAGAACCTGAGTCCATTTGTTATAATGTTTGAACCGTTTCCATGAGAGACAGAAGGTTTTTTTCTTCTTCCTGTGTCTCCATGATGGTCAATTTGACATGCCATAATGATGTATGGGATTTAAAATGGAAGAAAAGGTGTGTGCCCCGATGTGGATTGGAGTCTGTGTTGTAATCTGTAACATCCGACCTCGTTAACATCCACCTGACCTCCAGGACTACCTGGTGCTCCTGCCCAGTGCCTTCTATGAGGCTCCCGTCCTGCAGATCAGAGTGACTGAGCCATGCACCTACAGCCCTGCACCAGATGCCAGCCACAAGTAAGTGATTGCACATTGACACGGCTTCCCTCTGTAGGAAGAAATATGAGGGGTTTACTTTTCCCCAGTCGAGGCACTCTTGAATGAAACAAAAGATAATTCTTGATTAAATATTGCTGTTAGATACGCCGTGTAATTGCATCTTGTGATATTATTACTAATCTGTCTCTCTCTGTGTCTCTCCCTGATAGCTGTCTGCTCTCTCTGTGTCTCTCCCTGATAGCTGTCTGCTCTACAAGTACCTGTCTCTCTCTGTGTCTCTCCCTGATAGCTGTCTGCTCTACAAGTACCTGTCTCTCTCTGTGTCTCTCCCTGATAGCTGTCTGCTCTACAAGTACCTGTCTCTCTCTGTGTCTCTCCCTGATAGCTGTCTGCTCTACAAGTACCTGTCTCTGGATGGCTTCCCCTCCATCTCTGGTAACGATGCCAGCTGCAGGTTCGACAACCACCTGCCCCAACCCTGCCACCAGGAGAGGATCACCCCTCGCCACCCCAACATGGCTATCTGCAGCGGCAGCGATGTGAGTATAAAGGGAGAGGTGTGTGTGTGTGTGAGCCTGGTTGCAAGTGTGAGTGTGTGTTTGATGGTGTGCATAAAGTGAAATGACTGAACACTGTAATATGTTGTCTCCTCTCCCAGCTGAATGTCCAGATGCGTAGCCGGGTGCCGCGTCCAGGGGACTATGTTCTGGTGGTAGAATACGCTAGTGAGGACGAAGCACCACAGACCCTCTCTGTGTCCGTCAACGCACCTGGCGGAAGGACACACCAGCACCATGTCACACTGCTGCCCTGCAAATACAGGTGTGTGAAGGCCTGTGTGTGTGTGTGTGTGTGTGTGTGTGTACAGAAGGTCTGTGTGTGTGTGGTGTGTGTGTGTTTGCAGAGGCCCTATGTGTCATTTTGTGTACAGACTAGCTGTTGCTATCAAAAAAGAAAACTGGCTGCCATTGATGTTTCATGAATGGATGTTATCTATTCTCGATGTGTAGCTTGACTGATCATTCATATGTCTCTCTCTCTCTCTCTCTCTCTCTCTCTCTCTCTCTCTCTCTCTCTCTCTCTCTCTCCTCTCTCCCTCTCCTCTCTCTCTCTCCTCCTCTCTCTCTCTCTCTCTCGTCTCTCTTCTCTCTCCTCTCTCTCTCTCTCTCTCTCGTCTGTAGTTGCCTGTGTCGGGTGGTGACCATTGATGAGATGAACCGTGTGGCTGTCTTCACCCTGTCCACTGATGCTGAGGTCCAACTGATAGCAGACAGAGCCAGCTTCTTCCTGGTAAGAGGTTTACATTTTAGTCATTTAGCAGACGCTCTTATCCAGAGCGATTTACAGTTAGTGCATACATTTGTATTTTTCATACTGGCCCCCCATGGGAATCGAACCCACAACCCTGGCGTTGCAAATGCCATGCTCTACCAACTGAGCTACATCCCTGCCGGCCATTCCCTCCCCTACCCTGGACGACGCTGAGCCAATTGTGCACCGCCCCATGGGTCTCCCGGTCACGGCCGGCTACAACAGAGCCTGGATTCGAACCAGGATCTCTAGTGGCACAGCTAGCACTGCGATGCAGTGCCTTAGACCACTGCGCCACTCGGGAGATATGTTTAGCAACATGTTCAAAATACTGTAGCTTTATCAAGATGATACAGTCAAACACAGAGCAGAAATAATACTTGGGTTGGCTTTTAAATCATCTCTCCTTTCTCCTGAAGTGTGCATTTGTTCACTTATCCCTCTAGCCTACACCAAACCAATGCTTTTAACTTTGTGAGGAATGGTGAATGAGTGCACATAGTGAATGAGTGCACATAGTGAATGAGTGCACATAGTGAATGAGTGCACATAGTGAATGAGAGATGATTGGGACACACCCATTTGACTTTCAGATCATGATTGACAGTGGATCTTAATGGGACCAGGGGTTGGAACCGCAATTCTTTTCCAATCGTTTCATTCTGAACAGAACCACCATTTTTTTTTTGTTCTGTTCCACTGTTCCGACCAGCATAATAAAGTTCTGAATTAGTTCGAATACATTTAGCTCATTAAATAACTCCACCCAATCACTGCGGATAGAGCAGCTTGTTGTTTACATGTTTGATGGACAGACAAGTGTAGGCCGTGAGATTCTGCGGGTGGGATATGAAGAAGGCTTGGCTTGAAGTGCCGGGCATCGTTTTATGACATGGCATTATAATGTGTTCAGGGTATTAGTAGGCCTATCATTACTTCACTGAATTACATTCATTATATACTAGCTAGATACCTACGGAGGAGCGGCTAACATGGAGGAACTTTGAACGTCCGAGAGTTAGCTCAACACCGAGGCTAGCTTAATGCCCTGGACCAGAGCTAGCTAACGAGCTCGTGCGTGCAGCAACACCAGAATTCAAAACACATCTTACCTTTTTGTAGTTAATAAAATCCAATGTGAAACGTGATAACTTTAGTATCCTTAACTAGCCCAGCAAAACTAGCTGGCAGGCAGACACTGGAATAGACTGAAAGAAAAGCTCGGAACGTAAAATAACATTATTAACTGGTTCTCATGCTTTTAAAATAACGGTTATAATCTGGAATACTACAGATCACTTTCGTTCCCTGTTCTGTTTCCGTTCCTTGAAAAAATGTATTTTCCGGTTTTCTGTTCTGTTCCTTGGACCGGTTCCAAGCCCTGATTGGTAGAGGCACCAGACAAGGCTGTCCCCTCTCACTCTTTGTATTTGCTCCGGAACCTTTGTTGATCTTTCCTCCAGCACAAAGTGTACCTGGTGCCCCGGGAGCAGTTTACCATGGAGTACCTGGAGCCTAAGGTCCACTGTATCAGCACACATGGAGTCTTCTCACCTGACAGGTAACCATCACACACAGACCCTTCTCACCTGACAGGTAACCATCACACACAGACCCTTCTCACCTGACAGGTAACCATCACACACAGACCCTTCTCACCTGACAGGTAACCACCCGCCTTCCCGACAGGTACCACAGACCCTTCTCACCTGACAGGTAACCATCACACAGACCCTTCTCACCTGACAGGTAACCATCCACACAGACCCTTCTCACCTGACAGGTAACCATCACACACAGACCCTTCTCACCTGACAGGTAACCATCACACACAGACCCTTCTCACCTGACAGGTAACCATCACACACGACCCTTCTCACCTGACAGGTAACCATCACACAGACCCTTCTCACCTGACAGGTAACCATCACACAGACCCTTCTCACCTGACAGGTAACCATCACACAGACCCTTTCTCACCTGACAGGTAACCATCACACAGACCCTTCTCACCTGACAGGTAACCATCACACAGACCCTTCTCACCTGACAGGTAACCATCACACAGACCCTTCTCACCTGACAGGTAACCATCACACAGACCCTTCTCACCTGACAGGTAACCATCACACAGACCCTTCTCACCTGACAGGTAACCATCACACAGACCCTTCTCACCTGACAGGTAACCATCACACACAGACCCTTCTCACCTGACAGGTAACCATCACACACAGACCCTTCTCACCTGACAGGTAACCATCACACACAGACCCTTCTCACCTGACAGGTAACCATCACACACAGACCCTTCTCACCTGACAGGTAACCAGACATAAGTGATTCCCACTCAGGCTCTGAAGAAGTCATATGTTGTAGAGTCAGACCCAAGTCACCAGTCTGTAGTCACCAGACCCAAGTCACCAGACCCAAGTCACCAGACCCAAGTCACCAGACCCAAGTCACCAGACCCAAGTCACCAGACCCAAGTCACCAGTCTGTAGTCACCAGTCTGTATTTTTGTGACTAAAGCGCGACTCCAATCCTGAGCTCCTGACTCAAGTCCCCAGCTGCTACATAGTAACTCATTACACTAGCTCATTACAGTAACTAATTACAGTAACTCATTACAGTAACTAATTACAGTAACTCATTACACTAACTCATTACAGGAACTCATTACAGTAACTCATTACACTAGCTCATTACACTAGCTCATTACACTAACTCATTACACTAACTCATTACACTAACTCATTACAGTAACTCAGTACACTAACTCATTACAGTAACTCATTACACTAACTCATTA
The DNA here is from genome assembly GCA_902810595.1 of Coregonus sp. 'balchen'. Lineage (NCBI taxonomy): Eukaryota > Metazoa > Chordata > Actinopteri > Salmoniformes > Salmonidae > Coregonus > Coregonus sp. 'balchen'. The sequence continues at coordinate 4,909,526 of LR778282.1, forward strand.
CAGTAACTCATTACAGTAACTCATTACACTAACTCATTACACTAACTCATTACACTAACTCATTCACCTAACTCATTACACTAACTCATTAACAGTAATCTCATTACACTAACTCATTACAGTAACGCATTACACTAACTCATTACAGTAACTCATTACACGTAACTCATTACACTAACTCATTACAGTAACCATTACAACTAACTCATTACACTAACGCATTACAGTAACTCATTACACTAACTCATTACACTAACTCTTTTCCTCTCCCCTCCTCCCCTCTCCCTCCCTCCCTCCCTCCTCATCCTCTCCCCTCTCCCTCCTCTTCCTCTCCCATCCCAGTTCGTCCTGTATCCCGTCGAGGTTCCAGACCCCCTCTGATTCACTGGTGTTGAAGGAAGGTCAAGGTTCATCGGTCCAGGAGCCTGTCCTGGCCTCCCCTGCTGACCCCCCTCTGGGTCCGGCCGACACCCCTCACTGGGCCAGCGTAGACAATCCTCCCACCGCAGCGGATAACGTGGACCATGTCCGCCTTGATACCGCTCAGGTAACTCTTCAAATATATTTTATTTAATATCATCATTTTATTCAGGTACCTGGTCTAGGACATTTTATTTTGTCTTTATTTTACCAGGAGATCTATTAAGGTTGAGAACCTCACATTGGATGTTATTGAGGTATTCGTTCACAGTCACACAATGGAACCAATTCACTAATAGTTTTCTACTGAATGATTCCAATATCATGCAGTCATGATCGTTGTATCTTCCTGTCCTCCAGAATGCAGCAGTGTACTCTGCCCGTGTCCACACTCTGGGTCGCTACGTGTTCATCCTTCACTACCACCAGCCCCTCCACCCCACCTACCCTGTCCAGGTCTTCATCAACGGCGGACGCATCTGGCAGGGTGAGCCCTAGAGACACACACTACACCACCTAAAATATCTCTCTATATCAATAGTTGTACTATCACTGTTAAAAGATTATTAAAGGACTCGATCACGATCTATAAATGAGCAAAATACAGGAAGCAGGAAAAGTGACAGAATATCACAATAATCTTTTGACAGTTAAATTTTTTACTTTTGACAGATGAATTTGAATCTTTTGACAGTTGAATTTGAATCCTTTGACAGTTGAATATGAATATTTTGACAGTTACATTTAAATATTTTGACAGTTGAATTTCAATCTTTTGTAATCTTTTTGTAATCGCCATCCTCCTCCAGGCCACGCCAACGCCTCCTTCTGTCCCCATGGTTACGGTTGCCGTAGCGTTCTGATCTCTGAGAACCAGATCATTCTGGATGTGACGGACAACGAGATCTTCCTGACTGTCCAGGTCCCTGACAGAAAAACACTATGGCTGGTAAGTTAGTCTAGAAACACTGAGAGCAAATGTCTCCATTTTAGTGAAAGACAAGTGAGGATGAAAAATGAATTCATAGATCTTATGGTTGTTGTCCATTTCTCAAATCAGTTGTCTGCTTGCAGAGCTAAACACCTATTTCAGTACAGATAGAGGTGTTAAGGGTATAACGTTCTAAAAACATCTATCCGTGTTTATGTGTTTCAGGACTATGTTCTGGTGGTACCAGAGGGCAGTTACAGCTCCAGTTACCTGTCTGAACAACCTCTGGACAAATCATACGACTTCATCAGCAACTGTGGACAGAACAGCTTCTACGTCAAGTGAGTTTACTGTACAGCATCCCTGTGTCTATATGGATGTAAAAAGCTAATAAAAGCTACAGTATTTGTTTGCGGCTGAAAATATATACTTGCTCAAATGTAATTTCAGTACCGAGAACCAAATATCACTTGGGCGCTGGTCAATAGCTGGACAGCTAATCGTCTGTCACAAGACACTAACTAGAGACTAACTAGAGACTAACTAGAGACTACCTAGACTAACTACAGACAAACTACAGACTAACTAGAGACTAAATAGAGACTCACAGCTAAATGTGAAATAACCTCTACTCTAATGGTTTCTTTGTTTCTTCTCTATATCGAGAGAGAGAGAGGAGAGAGCGAGAGAGAGCGAGAGAGAGAGAGAGAGAGAGAGACGAGAGGAGAGCGCGCGAGCGAGCGAAGTAGCGAGCGCGCGCGCGAGCGCGAGAGCGGGAGCGCGAGCGCGCGAAAGGGAGCTTGAGAGAAAAAGGAGAAAGCGAGAACGAGAGAGGAGAGAGAGAGAGAGAGAGAGAGAGGCAGAGAAGGAGAGGAGAGCGAGCGAGAGAAAGGGGAGAGCGAAATCGAAAAGAGAGAGAGAGCGGCGCTAGCGATAGTATAGAGAGACGAAGGAGCGAGAGAGCGAGAGCGAGCGCGAAGAGAGAGCGAGAGAGGAACGGGGTGAGAAGGAAAAAGAGCCTCGAAGAGAGAGAGAGCGAGACGGAGAGCGCGTCAATGGAGCGTGGGCGAAAAAGACAAGAGAGAGAGTAGGAAAGAGAGGCGCGAAAGGGGAGAGAGAAAAAAAGGGAGAAAGAGAGAGAGAGAGAGAACTTATATCTCTTCTCTCCACTGTCCTCCTCAAAATCCATCCTCCCTCTCTCTATCTATCTATCTCTGTTCACTTCCTGTCTCTGATCCCCTCTCCCCTCTCTCTTCCAGTCCTGCCACAGCTCCTCCCATTTCTGTCGAGTTTCAGCCCATCTCTCTCTCTGCGTTCTTCAAACAAACGGTTTTGTTTTTTGTTTTTTTTGACGGCAAATAAATGTGGGGGCAACAATGAGGTAGGGAGCGGCCTGCCATGAGGTGGGAGCGGACAACGAGCAGAGATGGGACCTTGCACAATCCTCCTTCGGAGGGGCAGGGCCAGAGTTAAGTTTAGCAGGGGCCACCACCCCCCCTAGTGCACACAGACCCAAACATAACGTAAATCGCCCAGAGACCTGCTCCCCACGCAGAGACAGGAGAGACGAGATGCTCCCAGTGTTTTGCCAAACGGCCTACTACTGGGGATTTCACCAACTGTAGACGTGAGTCCTACACAGGCCCTGGGGATTCCCCAACTGTAGAGTGAAAGGACGGGAAAAATACATACAAGGCCTGGTTGAGGATATGAGACTGGGATACGGGTGGAGAGACTGAGAGTTGTACAGTCGTGTGTAATGTCTGTCTGGTGTTTGTTAATTGTCTCGTTTGTGTGTACTGGTCTTGGTATGTGTGTACTGTCTGTCTGTTGTTGTGTAATGTCTGTCGGGGTCGGGTAGGGGAGTGGGTTGTGGTGTGGGGGGGTGGGGGGGGTGTGTGTGGTGTTGGCGGGCTTGTTTGTGTGTGTGGTTTGTGTTTGTTTGTTGTTTGTTGTTGGCTGTGTGTTTGTGTGGGGGACTAGGTGGGTGGCGTGGGGTTGGGGGGGTGGGGGTGTGTGGGGGTGTTGTGGGGAGGGTGGTGGGTGTGTTTGTTGTGTTTGGTGGGGGGTTGTGGGTGTGGTTGGTGTTTTGTTGTTGGGGGGGTTGTTGTTCGTGTAATGTGGGCGGGGTTTTTTGTCTGTGTTGTCTGTGTGTTTGTTGACTGTCTGTCTGTGTGTATGTCGTCTGTGTGGTTAACTGCTCTGTTCTGTGTTGTATTGTAATGTCTGTCTGTGTGTACTGTTCTGTTGTGTGTACTTGTCTGTCTGTGTGTACTTATGTCTGTGTGTACTGGTCTTGTCTGTGTGGTGTGTTTGTAATTGTCTTGTTGGGGGCTCGTCTGTTGGTACTGTCCTGTGTGTGGTACTGTCTTGTCGTGGTACTGTCTGTCTGTTGTGTACTGTCTGTGTGTGTAATGTCTGTGGTGACTGCTGTTTGGGTACTGTCTGTTGTGTGTACGTATGTCTGTGTGTATGTTCGTGTGTGTTATGTCTGTCTGTATGTTGTACTGATGTATGCTTGTTGTTTTTTTAACTGCGCTGTGGTAAGTCTGTGTTGTACTGTCTGATTGTCTGTTTGTCCTGTCTGTCTGTTGTGTCATGTCGGTCGTGTGTACGTCGTCTGTGTGTACTTGTCTGTCTGTTTTGTACTGTTCAGTGTGTGTACTGTCTGTCTGTGTGTACTGTCTGTCTGTGTGTAATGACTGTGTGTACTGTCTGTGTGAATGTATATGTTTGTACTGTCTGTCTGTGTGTACTGTCTGTCTGTTCTGTGTGTACTGTCTGTCTGTCTGTGTGTACTGTCTGTCTGTGTGTACTGTCTGTCTGTCTGTGTGTACTGTCTGTCTGTGTGTATGTCTGTCTGTGTGTACTGTCTGTCTGTGTGTACTGTCTAGCGTGTCTTCTTCACTTCTCAATGTGTGAGTCTGTGTGTGAATGTCAGTGTACATATGTGTGTCTACAGGTATGGTTAAACATGTCTGTCCTCTACCACATGCCACAGAGTGTCAGGGTGGTATACGGCGGGGTGAGCCGGTGGCCAGGAGGACGTATCTGCCAACGAGGCCCGCTCCCAGAGTGTATACGTGGAGCCCCAGACGTTCGCTGTCATCTCTGTCGGATGTGTGGTGAGTCTGCAACTGTTCCCGGACCTGGAGTCACCGCCCTCGACGTCAGCTGTGACACCAACAGCGGACAGTGCAGGTACAAGACTGGGTTAGCCCACTGAGCTAAAGGCTGATGTTGTGTAGGTAATTCAATGCAGGTAAAGACAAGTACCTGTGACCACTCTGGGTTTGAAAATGGGGTCGTTTGTGCGTCACAAGACTGTTAGGCCGCTGAGCTAAAGCCTAGATATTAGCTTTGGTAGCTAACACAAGTCCTCCGGTCTCAGGCAAGGTTGCTTCTCACACAAGCATGGTTCAACCGTTGTACTCTCCTAAAAACACCAAAAAAGGAAGTTGTCCCTTTCTCTGGTACTAATCATATCTTTGAGGCAATTCTTGTTGGCTGTCCTATTTGACTTCAGCTCTACTTGCCAAATCGGGAGTCTTTGCCTTCAAGGCCAGCTCTTAAATTGGACCTGCGGAAAAAACAGTCATTTATGTCCTCTCTTTATTCAGCCAGGAATGTAGCTAGCAGTATCTGACTGGGATGGGCTTTTTTTGTGCTCTGAAATGCCAATGTGGAATGTGACAAACTAGGCCACTTGTAGAGAGAGTAAACAGTGCTGCTGGTCAAGAGAGACAGGTAGAATGGACAAGAGGTTACACCGTTTGAGGAACAGTTTCAGGAACAGTTTGAGGATCAGTTTAAGTAACAGTTTAAGTAACAGTTTAAGTAACAGTTTGAGGATCAGTTTGAGGAACAGTTTGAGGAACAGTTTGAGGTTACACAGAGATTAAGTGGTAGGCTGTAGATAGAGAATAACATGAATATAGTCTGGAATGCTCATCTCTTAAAGGAAATATCGATACGTCTTTGGGTGCTGTAACCTAGGAGTTATCAAGCTTCAATGAAAAGACGGCCAACAACATTGACGTTGTATAGAGATGTTCAGGACAGGAGACCTTAGGATAGGGCATCAGTGGATAGATGAGCCACCGACCCTTCTACTCTCCCGTTTAGAAAGCCGGGGAGAGAGGAAGACGAGACCGGTTGCGGCTCCCACACACCCATGTTTCCTGTCCACATTTCAACGCAACTCGGGTAAGACCGCCCACGAAATTTTATGTAACCCAGGCTGGAAAGAGAAGAGATTTGAGCAGAGCAGAGAAGAGAAGGAGATAGAGAAGGCTATAGAGTACCATGCTGAACGAGAAGAGACAGAGAGTCCTTTCTCTTCGTCATGACGAGTAAGAGAAGACGCAAGCAGAACGCCAGCCAACGCAGAAGCATCTTTCGTAAGAGACTTACGCCCTGCCTCCCCTCTTTCCCTCCTCCCTTTCCTTTTCTTCCCCCTTCTTTCCCATAGAGCACCGCGGACCCACCATCGTTTCACACGCCAATACCTTTCCTCTTCCCGACAAGAGAAGAGAAAAGAGGACGCGAGAAAAGAAACGCAAAGCCAACGACAAAAGACAACGGCGAAGAGAGAAAGAAAGACAAGGAGCAAAGCCGACAAAAAAGCAGAAGGAAAGAAGCAGAAGAAAGCAGAAGAACCGATGGAACTTATTTCCCCCCCTTTTTTTGCCCCCCCCAACGCATGATACGGCCGGAATTCAAGACGAAAAACAGCCCCCCCCCCCTCCTCAAGAGCCCCCCTAAAGCGAAGAGCAACGCAACGCCACACCCTCTCATAGTTCCCCCTTTTTCTTCCTCCCCTTTTCCGAAGACCGCACAACCACCGCCCGCCAATCTGACAACACGCATCGCACCGATCCTCTCCCCTCTCTCGCAGTCCACCTTTCCTACACACCCCTTATCCCTCTCCCCTCTCCTCTCACCCTACCCCTCCTCTACCCTCTTTTCCTCATCCCACTGTGAGCCATCCAGATATCAAGGACAGTCTCGCAGCCCTTAGCCCCTGCCGTACAATTCCTATCCTCAGTTTCATTCACACAATCCCAGCAAGCGGAATCCCTGTGGTCTCTGCTCCGACAAGAAATGTATGCTAAAGCTGCCTATTCCTCAGCTCTCAGTCACCTATAGGCTTCTATGTCAAGGACTGCTTGCTGGGCCCAGAACTGGCCAACGCGCTCGCACGATACCAACCCATATCACACACTGAAACAGGGACATCACACAGAGCAAACATGCACAAACAGTCCGCTGTTGGATTATTCTCTAATGGTGAAAAAAACCTTTGCCTTCTAGAAATGCCCTATCATACCACATTTGACCAGCCTCGGACATATATGCGACCACCACAAATAACAAACTATGACTGTCCTGTGATTTATTGACCACTCTGATAACCACCCCACAATCAGGGACTGTGATATTATCTTTGACCATTCTGCACAAACACCACAACAGGGCATTCTCCCTTTTTCCCTTTTGCTGATACCTTATATGCCACTTGAAAACACCACAACATGGACTGTGATATATCTGACAATGAAAAAACACCACAATAATTGCGCACTGTGATCATCTATCCCCCATGACACTGACACAACACCCTCAAACTAAACACGGGACTTGGGTATTATTGACCCAATGAACAACCACCTACAACCATGGACTGCTGAGATTTTATCTGATCCAATCCGAAAAAAACCACCCAAATGTGACCTTTTTTCTCTTCTTTGTGATAGTCATATGACCATCTGAAAAACACAACCACCCCCTAACATGGACTGTGATACGTTCATCTGATACACTGAAAACACCCTACAACATGGAATGTGGATATTATCTGACCATCTGCTTAGTTGTTCTTGGTTTGTGATCATTCGCCCGATGTAAAGAGCAAACATCATTGGTCCCCCCCGTCAGCCTTTTCGGTGAAGGCATGCAAGCACTGGTTTCCAAGCCGGTTACCCTCCCAAACTAGTAGACGATGTGACTTGCAACGATATGGCCCCTGGGAACCAGCGGAGGAGTGTGTGCACCGCTTGCGGGATCGCTGCTCTTCTTGCAACTTTTGGTCGAGGAACCACAAAACTTCTGTAACCTTACCCAACCCCCCTTCCCCAACCCCATCTCAACCACAATTACCTGTCCCTTTGTTAGTGTGTACAAACTCCACCCCCACTCTCATAACCACACCGCCCCCCTGTGATGTCCTATTACCCCAATTCACCCCCTCTTCTAACCCCATGTCCCAATCTGTATTACCCACTCACCCCTCTCAACCCCCACTGTCCCTATCTGTATTACCCCCTCACCCCTCTCAACCCCCACTGTCCCTGTCTGTGTTACCCACTCACCCCTCTCAACCCCCACTGTCCCTGTCCCACAGCTGCTTGGGAGTGTACCTCCTCACTCTAATGAATCCTTATTATATCCCCAGAATATATCCCCATATCCCCTTATATCAGTCTTGGTAGACTTGGTAGGTAGGGTAAAGTTATCCTATTTTTGATGGTCATTCAAGCCAGATATAGGAACTACCACGGTGACCAAAGATGTTCCAGAGAGTAGATGTCTGCCATAGATGTTCCAGAGAGTAGATGTCTGCCATAGATGTTCCAGAGATTAGATGTCTGCCATAGATGTTCCAGAGATTAGATGTCTGCCATAGATGTTCCAGAGAGTAGATGTCTGCCATAGATGTTCCAGAGAGTAGATGTCTGCCATAGATGTTCCAGAGAGTAGATGTCTGCCATAGATGTTCCAGAGATTAGATGTCTGCCATAGATGTTCCAGAGATTAGATGTCTGCCATAGATGTTCCAGAGAGTAGATGTCTGCCATAGATGTTCCAGAGATTAGATGTCTGCCATAGATGTTCCAGAGAGTAGATGTCTGCCATAGATGTTCCAGAGAGTAGATGTCTGCCATAGATGTTCCAGAGAGTAGATGTCTGCCATAGATGTTCCAGAGATTAGATGTCTGCCATAGATGTTCCAGAGAGTAGATGTCTGCCATAGATGTTCCAGAGAGTAGATGTCTGCCATAGATGTTCCAGAGAGTAGATGTCTGCCATAGATGTTCCAGAGATTAGATGTCTGCCAAAGATGTTCCAGAGATTAGATGTCTGCCATAGATGTTCCAGAGAGTAGATGTCTGCCATAGATGTTCCAGAGAGTAGATGTCTGCCATAGATGTTCCAGAGATTAGATGTCTGCCATAGATGTTCCAGAGATTAGATGTCTGCCATAGATGTACCAGAGAGTAGATGTCTGCCATAGATGTTTCAGAGAGTAGATGTCTGCCATAGATGTTCAGGAGCACCCATACTCAACAGGCGGTCTACATAATTCCCAACAACACTGTAAGTCTACATAATTCCCAACAACACTGTAAGCCTACATAATTCCCAACAACACTGTAGGTCTACATAATTCCCAACAACACTGTAGGTCTACATAATTCCCAACAACACTGTAGGTCTACATAATTCCCAACAACACTGTAGGTCTACATAATTCCCAACAACACTGTAGGTCTACATCATTCCCAACAACACCCTAAGCCTAAATAATTCCCAACAACACCCTAAGCCTACATAAATCCCAACAACACCCTAAGCCTACATAATTCCCAACAACACCCTAAGCCTACATAAATCCCAACAACACCCTAAGCCTACATAATTCCCAACAACACCCTAAACCTACATAATTCCCAACAACACTGTAAGTCTACATAATTCCCAACAACACCCTAAGCCTACATAATTCCCAACAACACTGTAAGCCTACATAATTCCCAACAACACCCTAAGCCTAAATAATTCCCAACAACACCCTAAGCCTACATAAATCCCAACAACACCCTAAGCCTACATAATTCCCAACAACACCCTAAGCCTACATAAATCCCAACAACACCCTAAGCCTACATAATTCCCAACAACACCCTAAACCTACATAATTCCCAACAACACTGTAAGCTTACATAATTCCCAACAACACCCTAACCCTACATAATTCCCAACAACACTGTAAGCCTACATAATTCCCAACAACACCCTAAACCTACATAATTCCCAACAACACCCTAAGCCTACATAATTCCCAACAACACCCTAAACCTACATAATTCCCAACAACACCCTAAACCTACATAAATCCCAACAACACCCTAAGCCTACTGAACACTGGAGCCTCACTGAGGTGGCGATCCGCCTGCTCTTTCTGACGGCGGACGGCGTGCAGGAGTCTCACGTGGGCATCGTTCCATACCTCTTCTGTGCGCCTGAACCACTCGTCCACCGCAGGAGCTTCGGTCTACGCTCGGAGTCCACGGAGCCAGGGCCGGCTGATAACCCAGAACACACTGGAAGGGAGTCATCCCGTTGGAGGAGTGTCGCAATGAATTCTGGGCATATTCAGCCCAAGGAAGGAATCGAGGCCCACTCTCCCTTCCGGTCCTGGCAGTGGCTCCTCAGGAACCTCCCCAGCTCCTGGTTCATCCTCTCCACCTGCCCGTTAGATTAAGGCCGGTACCCGGAAGTGAGGCTGACCGTGACCCCCAGCTTCTCCATGAAAGCCTTCCATACACGTGACGTGAATTGGGGGCCACGATCGGAGACGATATCCTCCGGAAGGCCATAGTGCCGGAAGACCTGCTGGAACAGTGCCTCAGCGACCTGGAGAGCGGTAGGGAGACCAGAGAGAGGGATGAAACGGCATGATTTATAGAATCTGTCCACAACCACCAGAATGGGACCAGGGATGCTGAGGCACGGGAAGGGGAAGGAGTTTTCCTGCTGGAGCGTGCCGGGGAGATTTAGATTTGAGTACATACTGAACATGAGTTGACATAGTGTGCAACGTCCCGCGCCAAAGTGGGCCACCAGTATTTCTCAGAAAGGAATTGAGTGGTGCTTGTGATACCTGGGTGTCCAGCGGTGAGGGATGTGTGTGTCCAGATCAGCAACCGATCTCTGACCGAGAAGAGGTGGCAGGAGCGGGTTCCCTCTCCAGAACCTGGCAGATGTCCACATCTACGTCCCAAAACACAGGGCCAACGATACCGGAGTACCGATTGATGGGCTGGCGGACACTCACAGGGCCCTCCACCGACGTGGAACCACAGGGTGCGGGAAAGCAGGTCCTCTGACATCCTGGTCCCCAGGCTGTAATTCTCCTCTCTGACCAGGAGATGGTGGGATTATGTAGTTGGAGCCACGGGAGGCAGAGGATGACTTTGTGCACGGGTGTGGAGGTGATGAGGAAGGGAAGCCTTTCCTGGTGCTTGGGTCCCACGGTGAGGGTGAGTGGAGCTGTGACGTGTGTAATAGTGCCGGATCCCAATGGTCGCATATCCAACGCTTGGATCGGAAACGGAGAGGAGAGCAGGTATGAGGTGATGTACAGTGGCTTGCGAAAGTATTCACCCCCCTTGGCATTTTTCCTATTTTATTGCCTTACAACCTGGAATTAAAATTGATTTTTGGGGGTTTGTATCGTTTGATTTACACAACATGCCTACCACTTTGAAGATGCTAAATATTTTTTCTTGTGAAACAAACAACAAATAACACAAAAAAACAGAAAACTTGAGCGTGCATAACTATTCACCCCCCCCCCCCCCCCCCCCCCCCCCCCCCCCCCCAAAGTCAATACTTTGTAGAGCCACCTTTTGCAGCAATTACAGCTGCAAGTCTCTTGGGGGTATGTCTCTATAAGCTTGGCACACCTAGCCACTGGGATTTTTGCCCATTCTTCAAGGCAAAACTGCTCCAGCTCCTTCAAGTTGGATGGGTTCTGCTGGTGTACAGCAATCTTTAAGTCATACCACAGATTCTCAATTGGATTGAGGTCTGAGCTTTGACGGCCATTCCAAGAAATTTATATGTTTCCCCTTAAACCACTCAAGTGTTGCTTTAGCAGTATGCTTAGGGTCATTGTCCTGCTGGAAGGTGAACGTCCCAGTCTCAAATCTCTGGAAGACTGAAACAGGTTTCCCTCAAGAATTTCCCTGTATTTAGCGCCATCTATCATTCCTTCAATTCTGACCAGTTTCCCAGTCCCTGCCGATGAAAAACATCCCCACAGCATGATGCTGCCACCACCATGCTTCACTGTGGGGATGGTGTTCTCGGGGTGATGAGAGGTGTTGGGTTTGCGCCAGACAAAGCGTTTTCCTTGATGGCCAAAAAGCTAAATTTTTGTCTCATCTGACCAGAGTACCTTCTTCCATATGTTTGGGGAGTTTCCCACATGCCTTTTGGCAAACACCAAACGTGTTTGCTTATTTTTTCTTTAAGCAATGGCTTTTTTCTGGCCAATCTTCCGTAAAGCCCAGCTCTGTGGAGTGTACGGCTTAAAGTGGTCCTATGGACAGATACTCCAATCTCTGCTGTGGAGCTTTGCAGCTCCTTCAGGGTTATCTTTGGTCTCTTTGTTGCCTCTCTGATTAATGCCCTCCTTGCCTGGTCCGTGAGTTTTGGTGGACGGCCCTCTCTTGGCAGGTTTGTTGTGGTGCCATATTCTTTTTAAAAAATTAGAATGGATTTAATGGTGCTCCGTTGGATGTTCAAAGTTTCTGATATTTTTTTATAACCCAACCCTGATCTGTACTTCTCCACAACTTTGTCCCTGCCCTGTTTGGAGAGCTCCTTGGTCTTCATGGTGCCGCTTGCTTGGTGGTGCCCCTTGCTTAGTGGTGTTGCAGACACTGGGGCCTTTCAGAACTGGTGTATATATACTGAGATCATGTGACACTTAGATTGCACACAGGTGGACTTTATTTAACTAATTATGTGACTTCTGAAGTTAATTGGTTGCACCAGATCTTATTTAGGGGCTTCATAGCAAAGGAATACATATGCACGCACCACTTTTCCGTTATTAATTTTTTAGAATTTTTTGAAACAAGTTATTTTTTTTCATTTCACTTCACCAATTTGGACTATTTTGTGTATGTCCATTACATGAACTCCAAATAAAAATCTATTTAAATCACAGGTTGTAATGCAACAAAATAGGAAAAACGCCAAGGGGGATGAATACTATAGCAAGGCTCTGTACAGGGAGGAGGCAAAGGGACTGGTCAATAAAGGTCCTTGCGGCACCGGAATCCACTAGAAACAATAGATGAGGGACAGCCAGCTAGTGAGATGGATACTAAAAAAGGTTTGGCGGAAAGTGATGATGATGGAGTACTCACGCCTACCCCAGGAGACGGATGATCACGGGGGCCGTCGCTCTGCTCTCCTAGACCCCGGGTTGGTACGTACCGGACACCGTTGAAGCTAGTTCCCCTCCTGGCTGCAATAAGGGACAGAGCCCCAAACTGTCTCCGACGGCGTCGCTCAGCCGTGTGGCCCCTACCTCCATGGGTTCAGGCTCTGATTCAGAAAAGGTCAACGAAGGAGGGAGAGAGGCAATGGGGGTGCCGACACTCCCATAGAAGGTTATCCAGACGGATGGCCATGGTGATGAGTGTGTCCAAGGTTAGATTGTGGTCTCGGTATGCCAACTCCGTCTGGACCTCTTCCCACAATCCTCTTCTGAGTAGGGTGCAGAGCGCCGGCTCATTCCATCCGCTGGATGCTGCCACTGTCCGGAAGGTGAGCGCGTACTACTGTCTGAAAGGTGAGCTCGTACTACTGTCTGAAAGGTGAGCTCGTACTACTGTCTGAAAGGTGAGCGCGTACTACTGTCTGAAAGGTGAGCTCGTACTACTGTCTGAAAGGTGAGCTCGTACTACTGTCTGAAAGGTGAGCTCGTACTCCGCCGTGGTCTGGCCATCCTGCCGTAGTTGGAGTAGGCGCTCACCCCCCTCTCTGCCCTCCGGTGGATGATCCAAGACCCCCCTGAACAGAGCCATGAACCCCTCATAGGAACCATGCTCCTCCTCTCCTCTCTCCCAGACGGCCGTAGCCCACTCCAACGTCCGTCCGGTCAGCAGGGAAATAACTGTGGAAACCTTGGACCTCTCGGTGGTGAGGGCTCCCATCTGATGAGGGAAATAGAGGGAGTACTGGAGTGGGAAGCCACGGCATTTGGAGGGAGACCCGTCATATTTGTCCGGGAAACAAACGGGCATCGCTGACCTGGGCGAACTGTTGGATGGGCTGGGGTGCTGGCTCGTTGGGTCGACTTGTGGTAGAGAATCCTTTGCTTGTTGGAGGTGACACCCCTCGGGAAATGTCGAGACGTTGAAGAACGCGGAGGACCTCATCCATAGCCGTCCACAGTTGTGCCAGTTGGTCGTGGTATTGGCGAATTAGGTGTCCCTGTTCGCCGACCATCTGGGAGATGTCCTGCTTAACTGCCCCTTCCATTTGTTGAGGCAGTATTCTGTAACGTCGACACAGGGAGTCAGGAAGCAGGTGCAGTTAGTGAGTTTAATAATAACGAACATAGAACGATGTAAAACAAGAGAAACGTCTGACAAGGAAACATTGTCAATACTGCCTGATGACTGATAACAAAAGAGTGCCATATAAAGGGTAAGTAATCAGGGAGTAATGAAGTCCAGGTGTGACTGATGATGAGACGCAGGTGTGCGTAAAGATGGGTTGCCAGGTGTGCGTAAAGATGGGTTGCCAGGTGTGCGTAAAGATGGGTTGCCAGGTGTGCGTAAAGATGGGTTGCCAGGTGTGCGTAAAGATGGGTTGCCAGGTGTGCGTAAAGATGGGTTGCCAGGTGTGCGTAAAGATGGGTTGCCAGGTGTGCGTAAAGATGGGTTGCCAGGTGTGCGTAAAGATGGGTTGCCAGGACTGGTGGTTAGTAGACCGGCGACGTCGTGCGCCGGAGAGGGGGAGTGGTTAACTTCTGAACCGCAGCCTAGGCAGCTACAGGAGGACTTCTGTTAGCTTTAAAATACTAAATATAACATGCAGGTAGAGATACAATTCTGAAAGTAACTGCAGTAATATTTCAGTATTTCAACACAGTAACTCGTTATATTACTCCGTTACTCATAAAAGTAATATATTACTCTAGAGTGATACTTTTGTAATGCATTACTGCCAACACTGCTCAGGTATCACATGAACACACATAAGACATGTCAAAACGTGTAGAATGTAGGGAAATTAGCTTTAAAACTGCATCATTTTCTCTCCGTCCCATGTCAAAACGTGTAGAATTGCATAAACCGAGCTCTAAAACAGCAAAAATATTCTCTCTGCCAACAAAGAGGGGTGTGAACAGTGTGAACAGTTTAGAGTTACATGCATTGCAAGGTGTTTGTTTTCTACTACGCCGATAAATTACAATATCCATCCAAACCTTTGCCACCTGGGAAATGTGTGTGACCGGACCTTCCCAAATAGTAGTCAAGTACCCCTGCACTAGACGGAAAATGTTTCAACCAGTAAAACACTTTCAACCTCTCAAGAACATCATTGGCAACAAGATGTCTTACACCTCCTTTTTTTCCCCCAACAGGAGAATGTCCAGGGTGGTCGTTGTGACCAGTGCAGAGTGGGAACCTTCCACCTGGATCCCACCAACCCTAAAGGCTGCACTTCCTGTTTCTGTTTCGGCGCCACCAACCGCTGTCGCAGCTCAGAGAAACGACGGACTGAGGTAGAGGACAGTACAGCAGACAGGGGTTTGCTCAACAGTTCCATATTTTGTCCACAGGTTCCCAGATTATATTACAACGGACGTAAAACTCAGATTCTGTGCTGCAACACAATTAGCATGTTTTGACTCAATGCTGAGTGGTTTAGGTAAAGTGTGCTAATACTGTACGTATTAACAGTTATGGACAGTGATAAACAGATAACTACCTAAATAATGGAAACATTTGAGTAAATTAGGGATACAAAGTATTGTAAATTGAAAGCAGGTGGAGGTTATTTAACTGACAGACAAACAGACAGGCAATTATATCCAGTAATCCATATCCTCGGCTGCAACATTAACCCCTACTGTAAACCGTTATTCACTTGAGATTATTTGAAGTATTGCACACCTCGTCAGTGCAAGATAGAGTCAGTGCAGATAGTTCTGGTACCATTCATTGACTAGTCTGTCTGTTTAGCAGTCTTGTGGCTTGGGTGTAGAAGCCTGTTGGTCCGAGAGCCGATGCTCCGGTACCGTTTGCCGGACGGTAGCAGAGTGAACAGTCTATGGCTTGGGTGGCTGGAGTATTTGGCAATTTTTCGGGCCTTCCTCTGACACCGCCTGATATAGAGGTCCTGGATGACAGGGAGCTCGGCCCCAGTGATGTACTGCGCTGTCCGCACCACCCTCTGTAGCGCTTTGCGGTCAAGGGCGGTGCATTTGCCATACAACGCGGTGATGCAGCCAGTCAAGATGCTCTCGATGGTGCAGCAGTAGAACTTTCCGAGGGCCCATGCCAAATCTTTTCAGCCTCCTGAGGAGGGTAAAGGGCGCTGCCGTGCCCTCTTCACGACTGTGTGGGTGTGTGTGGACCATGTTAGGTCCTAAGTGATGTTGACGCACTCTACCTGCTCGACAACAGGCCCCGTCGATATGGATGGGGGCGTGCTCTCCCCTCTTTCTTTCTGCTGTAGTCCACGATCAGCTCCCTGGTCTTACTGACGTTGAGGGAGAGGTTGTTGTCCCAGCAACACCCTGCCAGGTCTCTGACCTCCTCCCTGTAGGCTGACTCAACCGTTGTGTCATCAGCAAACTTGATGATGGTGTTGCTGTCGTGCGTGGTCACACAGTCGTGGGTGAACAGGGAGTACAGGAGCGGACTAAGCACAAACCCCTATGGTGTAGAACGCTGAGCTGTAGTCTATGAACAGCATTCTCACATAGTTATTTCCCCTCTTGTCCAGGTGGGAGAGGGCAATGTGAAGTGCAATTGAGATTGTGTCATCTGTGGATCTGTTGGGGCAGTATGCGAACTGGAGTGGGTCTAGGGTGTCTGGGATGATGGTGTTGATGTGTGTCATGACCAGCCTTTCAAAGCACTTCATGATTACAGATGTGAGTGCTACAGGGCGATAGTCGTTTAGGCAGGTTACCTTGGAGCTCTTAGGAACAGGGACAATGGTGGTCAGTTTGAAACATGTTGGGATTATAGACTGGGACTGTCTGGATAGATTGAAAATGTCTGTGAAGACACTTGCCAGCTGGTCTGCGCATGCTTTGAGAACGCGCCCTGGTATTCCGGCCTTGTGATTGTTAACCTGTTTAAACGTTTTGCTCACATCGACCACGGAGAGCGAGATCACACAGTCATCTGGAAAAACAGGGGCTTTCACTGTGAGGACGACATCGTCTATGCACTTATTGATGAAGCCCGTGACTGTTGTGGTAAACTCCTCAATGCTATCAGATGAATTCTGGAACATATCCCTGTCTGTACTAGCAAAACAGTCTTGTAGCCTCGTGACTGCTTCATCGGACCGCTTCCATATTGAGCGCATCACTTGTACTTCCTGTTTGAGCTTTTGTTTGTAAACAGGAAGCAGGAGAATGGAGTCATGGTCAGATTTGCTGAAGGGAGGACAAGGGAGGGCTTGTATGTGTTTCTGTGGGTAGAATTAAAGTGGGCTAGAGTTTTTGCGCCCCTAGTGGCGCAGAAGAGGTCTTGGTAGAAGTGAGGTAGGAAGGTTTTAAGTCTCCCCGAGTTAAAGTCTCCGCCCACCAGAAACGTTGCCTCTGGGTGAGCGGTTTCAATCAAATGTATTTTATAAAGCCCTTTTTACATCAGCAGTTTTCACAAAGTGCTATACAGAAACCCAGCCTAAAACCCCAAACAGCAAGCAATGCAGATGCATTGCACGGTGGCTAGGAAAAACTCCCTAGAAAGGCAGGAACCTAGGAAGAAACCTAGAGAGGAACCAGGCTCTGAGGAGTGGCCAGTCCTCTTCTGGCTGTGCCGGGTGGAGATTATAAGAGTACATGGCCATTTAACGCCAGATTGTTCTTCAAGATGATCAAACGTTCGTAGATGACCAGCAGGGTCAAATAATAATCACAGTGGTTGTAGAGGGTGCAACAGGTAAGTACCTCAGGAGTAAATGTCAGTTGGCTTTTCATAGCCGAGCATTCAGAGGTCGACACAGCAGGTGCGGTAGAGAGAGAGGGAGAGTCGAAAACAGCAGGTCCGGGACAAGGTAGCACATCCAGTGAACAGGTCAGGGTTCCCTAGCCACAGACAGAACAGTTGAAACTGGAGCAGCAGCACGGCCAGGTGGACTGGGGCCAGCCAGGAGTCATCAGGCCAGGTAGTCCTGAGGCATGGTCCTAGGGCTCAGGTCCTCCGGGAGGGGAGGGAGAGAGAATTAGAGGGAGCATACTTAAATTCACACAGGACACCAGATAAAGCAGGAGAATGACAACACATATAACAGACATACCCTAACCCCCCGGCACAAAGACTATTTCAGCATAGATACTGGAGACTGAGACAGGGGTGGGTCGGGGGACACTGTGGCCCCGTCCGACGATACCCCCGGACAGGGCCAACCAGGCAGGATATAACCCCATCCACTTTGCCAAAGCACAGCCCCCACACCACTAGAGGGATATCAACAGACCACCAACCTACTACCCTGAGACAAGGCTGAGTATAGCCCACCAACCTACTACCCTGAGACAAGGCTGAGTATAGCCCACGAAGATCTCCTCCACCGCACGAGCCCGAGGGAGCGCAAAACCGGACAGGAAGATCACGTCTGTGACTCAACCCACTCAAGTGATGTACCCCTCCTAGGGACGGCGTGGGAGAGCACCAGTAAGCGAGTGACTCAGCCCCCGTAATAGGGTTAGAGGCAGAGAATCCCAGTGGAGAGGGAGGGGAGCCGGCCAGGCGGAGACAGCAAGGGCGGTTTGTCGCTCCAGTGCCTTGCAGTTCACCTTTGCACCCCTGGGCTAGACTACACTCAATCATAGGACCTTCTGAATAGATGAGTCTTCAGTAAAGACTTAAAGGTCAAGACCAAGTCTGCGTCTCTCACATGGATAGGCAGACCATTCCATAAAAATGTTGCTCTATAGGAGAAAGCCCTGCTTCCAGCTGTTTTCTTAGAAAGTCTAGGGACAATAAGGAGGCCTGCGTCTTGTGACCATAGCGTACGTGTAGGTATGTACGGCAGGACCAAATCGGAGAGATAAGTAGGAGCAAGCCCATGTAATGCTTTGTAGGTTAGCAGTAAAACCTTGAAATCAGCCCTAGCCTTAACAGGAAGCAATATGATTGAATTTGTTGGTTCTATTCAGGATTCTAGCAGCCGTGTTTAGCCCTAACTGAAGTTTATTTAGTGCTTTATCCGGGTAGCCGGAGAGTAGAGCATTGCAGTAGTCTAATCTAGAAGTGACAAAAGCATGGATTAGCTTTTCTGCATAATTTCTGGACAAAAAGTGTCTGATATTTGCAATGTTATGAAGAAAAAAGCTGTCCTTGAAATATTCTGGATATGTTCGTCAAAAGAGAGATCAGGGTCCAGAGTAACGCCAAGGTCCTTCACAGTTTTATTTGAGACGAATGTACAGCCATCGAGATTAATGGTCAGATCGAACAGCAGATCTCGTTGTTTCTTGGGACCTAGAACTAGCATCTCTGTTTTGTCCGAGTTTAAAAGTAAAAAGATTGCCGCCATCCACTTCCTTATGTCTGAAACACAGGCTTCCAGGGTAGGCAATTTTCTCTGTGTTTCATTGAAATGTACAGATGTGTGTCGTCTGCATAGCAGTAAAAGTTGACATTGTGTTTCCGAATGACATCACTAAGAGGTAGAATATATAGTGAAAACAATAGTGGTCCTAAAACAGAACCTTGAGGAACTCCGAAACGTACAATTGATTTGTCAGAGGTCAAACCATCCACAGAGACAAACTGATATCTTTCCGACAGATAAGATCTAAACCAGGCAAGAACTTGTCCGTGTAGACCAGGGGTGTCAAAGTCAAATGGACGGAGGGCCAAATAAAAAATTTAGCTACAAGCCGAGGGCCGGACTGTTCGAATGTTCATTGAAAAATTTTTAAATGACGCATATAGTCTAGTGAACCTAATTGAACCTACTGAAAACCTAACAAATATATTCCAATATGATCAGATAAATAAAGCAATATTTTCTTATGGCTCTGTCAGTAATCTTTAATTTTCAACAGACACAAAAGACAAATTTCCTTTATATAAAAATCCCCATAACATTAACATTAAATGAAAGAAACCGGTATTCAAGGCACCATCAGTAGCCTATATTTTCTATTTTAGCAAAAGTGGGCTAAATTTACTTCAAAGAAAAAAACAATAATAGCAATTTTCTATCATCCACTCAACTGAAATATTTTTAAAATATAATTGGATTGAAATACAATAAAATAAAGTGCAAAAATCTATTAATCAAAAACAACACTTTGTTTAAGGAGAAGTAACATGCAGTGAAAACAAATATTAAACTTTAACTTTTAAACTTGAACTGAGTAAAAACTCTAAATATGTGATTGCACAGTAATGTTCACTTGTTTGAGGTTGAGGGTGATACTTGGTGGTGTCCCATCTTTTCCACAAGTTCATCAATGTTCGGGGTAAGGCTCTGAGCTGAGGAAATCCTCAGAATTGAGTGGAGGTGTTCAGCAGTAAGTCGACTTCTGTGTGATGTTTTGTTCAGGTTCATCAAAGAAAACAGTTGTTCACACAGGTATGTGCTGCCAAACATAGACAACGTTTGAGCAGCCTGGATGCGCAGCTGGGGCATTTGTTCCATGTCCATATTCTTGTTTTTGTCCGCGTGTTTCGTTTCATAATGTCGTCTCAGATTATACTCTTTCAGTACCGCCACACTTTCTCCACACAGAAGACACACAGGTTTTCCAGCTACCTCCGTGAACATATACTCCGACTCCCACCTTGTTTGAAACCCCCGGTTCTCAGTGTCCACCTTCCGTTTTGCCATTTTTGATGGGTATCTGAAAGTTAATTTTACTGTGATGCTGACGACTGCTGTGCCAATAAATATTGAAATGAAGCAGCCTACTGCTCGGTGCGTCACCGTTGCATTGTGGGAAATGTAGTATTGGTGCGTGTAAAAGATCTGCGGGCTGCCGGCTTGCTGCGGTCTGCGGGCCGGTTCTAATAATAAATCAAGATCATCCCAGGGGCCGTAAAAAACCTTCTCGCGGGCCGGATGTGGCCCGCGGGCCTTGACTCTGACATATGTGGTGTAGACCAATTAGGGTTTCCAATCTCTCCAAAAGAATGTGGTGATCGATGGTGTCAAAAGCAGCACTAAGGTCTATGAGCGCGAGGACAGATGCAGAGCCTTGGTCTGACGCCATCAAAAGGTTTCTTGTTTCTTTATGGCCCCATACAGTTTGTTGAGTGCCAGAGTGGTGTTGGCTTGGGGAGGGATGTAGACAGCTGTGATAATTACGGATGAGAACTCTCTTGGTAGATAAAAGGGTCCGCAGCTTACCATGAGGTAAGTATCTATATCAGGTGAAGAAAAGCTAGAGATTTCCTTCACACTTGAAGTAGCACATCAGTTGTTATTTATGAAAAAACACACTCCACCTCCTTTGAACTTCCCCGAAGCCGTTGTAGGATCCTGTCGCTGCATGGAGAATCCACCGAGTACTACGTGCATAGCGTCATCATCCAGCCACGTTTCAGTAAAACATATATAATATTGCAGCTTTTCAAATCTCTCTGATAGGACACTCTCGAACGAAGCTCATCCATCTTATTCTCGAGTGACTGGAAATTTGGCAATAGAACGAAGGGGAGCGCCATTCGGTTTTTCTCTTCGCCTCAATTTCACCCGAACTCCGTCTGGTCTCCCGCGACGTTTTGGTAGCCCATTGAACAAAGGAATAAGGTCCGGTATGAACAGTGGAGCAGGTCGGAGTTGAAGTCGTATTTGAAGTCGAAATCGAGGTTAGTAACTGTCGATCTGATGTCCAGAGGTGCTTGGTGGTCATGTGATAATATTATGAACTTTCTATACAAAACGAGTAAAGATAAACACGACAGTCGCAACTCAACAATCATCTATTTGGTATTTGCCCCATGCGCTGCCCAAATTGCGTTTCCTTCCGACGGTAGGCAACGCGATTTAAAACAATCTACATCTTATAGAAGCTAATGATGTCACGTTCGTTGTGTAAAGGATCGGACCAAGGTGCAGCGTGGTATGCGTACATAGTCGTTTATTTTAATAAACACTGACAAAATAGCAAAATCCAATAGAACGTGAAGTTCAAGAGGCTAAACATCAAACAGAAACAAAGATCCCACAACTAAGGTAGGCAACATGGCTGCCTAAGTATGATCCCCAATCAGAGACAACGACCGACAGCTGCCTCTGATTGGGAACCACACCCAGCCAACATAGAAATATATAAATTAGATTTCACACCCTGACCAACCCAACTAGAGATCTCAATGTCAGGGCGTGACAATAGATCATCTGTGTCCAAATCATGCTTTTTGGTGTAGTAACTTGTCTTGAATGATTTGATTTATTTCTGTATAGACAGGAGTAGGCTAATTAGGCTATATCATTTTAGCTATTTAATTCAATTTATTTTATAGGGAGCAGACCGACAGGAAGTGTTATGTTATGTTATTATAATGTTATGTTTTAGGTGATGGATATCATAGGCCGGGTGCTGTAAGGAGCAGACAGACAGGAAGTTCCTGTGACGGTGTATAAATGTTATGCTATGTTATTGTAATGTTATATTAATATAACCTGTGTATTGTGATAAACTTCCAGGTGTTGGACATGATGGACTGGGTGTTGCTGGGAGCAGACAGACAGGAAGTCCCTGTGACGGTGTATAAATGTTATGCTATGTTATTGTAATGTTATATTAATATAACCTGTGTATTGTGATAAACTTCCAGGTGTTGGACATGATGGACTGGGTGTTGCTGGGAGCAGACAGACAGGAAGTCCCTGTGACGGTATATCCTGGTCAGGATCTGGTGGAAGCAGACCTTGGTGACGTACCCGATGTCTACCAAGACCTCCACTGGAACGCTCCTAGAACCTACCTGGGAGACAAGGTACGGACAAATACCATACAATAAACTTTATTGTTCCCCAAAGTCTTGGACACACAATCCTGCTGTAAATAGTAATAGATAACATATTTTACACACAGTACATACATTGCATGACCCCCCCCCCCAAAGGTCACAAAGACTCACAGCGGGTCCAAGAGTTAAAATGTTTAAATGGAGGAGCGCAGATCACCTGTAGCCAAAACAACAGAGATTGTTTCACATGATAAAGGAAAGGGAGCGAGAGGCTTAAACTCAGTCGCCCTATAGCCCAGTGACTGTTAAACAGTAACCGGGCCTTGTGCAGACGGGAGAGGGCGGGGCTTAGGGATGAGTGGAATAAATGCTTCGGTAGGTGTAATTGAGCCAGAGGCCCTCATAGAGGTACTGTGTTCACGATGCCAAGGAGAGGGAGAGAGGGGTGAGGGTTGGCGGTGAGGGTTTGCAGGGGGGCAAAAGGAGGCTAAATCAGATTACACTACTGCTAAGGGCTTCATATAGTACACATACACAGTCCAGAGGCTGTGGAGACAGACAGCGGGTATAGAGTTGTTTTGTCTAGAATATATAACACCTTTAATGTTAGATCTGATCTTTCTCTTTGAACATACCTAGTAACCTTCCTCTAGGATTTATTGTCTGACCACCAGTCTGTCTGTCTGTCTGTCTGTCTGTCTGTCTGTCTGTCTGTCTGTCTGCCTCTCTGTTTCTCTATCTCTCTCTGCTTCATTATCTCTCTCCATCTGTAAATCTATCCCCCCTCTCTCCCCCTCTCTCTCTCTCTCTCTCTCTCTCTCTCTCTCTCTCTCTTTCTCTCTCTCTCTCTCTTCATCTCTCTCTAGGTATCGTCTTATGGAGGCTATCTGCGGTATCATCTCCACACTCAGACTATGAGAGGAGATGTTCTCTCTCTTCCCGCTGAGGCCTCTCGACCTGACATCATTCTCAAGGTAGACATCACAGTGTACCTTGGCTTTACATCTAAACAGATTACGAAGATGTACTTTGTACATTATTACGAAGATGTACTTTATTACGAAGATGTATTTTGTACTTTATTACAAAGATGTACTTTATTACGAAGATGTACTTTGTCTTTTACCCTTGTGTTTAGTGTCCTTTAATGTCTATGGAAGAAATGATGTGTTTGCCACTTGACATAAACTTAACTATTAGTAAAGAGCGCTGAAGCCTGGTAAAAGGTTGTGTATTTCTTGTGGAAACGGCTGTCTGTGTGTGTCAGGAAGCCAGACGAACAGTGAACTGAAGGTTGGCTAGTGTATCTCTGCTGTTAAAAGATATGTCTGTGTGTGTGTGTCTCTGTGTCTACAGGGTAACCAGATGACCCTGGTGTTCATGGAGAAAGAATACTCTTCACCTGAAGAACCACACCTGGGGATAGTCCACATGCTAGAGGTATGACACTGACCTGACCACCTGGGGATAGTCCACATGCTAGAGGTATGACACTGACCTGACCACCTGGAGATAGTCCACATGCTAGAGGTATGACACTGACCTGACCACCTGGAGATAGTCCACATGCTAGAGGTATGACACTGACCTGACCACCTGGAGATAGTCCACATGCTAGAGGTATGACACTGACCTGACCACCTGGGGATAGTCCACATGCTAGAGGTATGACACTGACCTGACCACCTGGAGATAGTCCACATGCTAGAGGTATGACACTGACCTGACCACCTGGGGATAGTCCACATGCTAGAGGTATGACACTGACCTGACCACCTGGAGATAGTAGATCACTGACTGTTTACATCTAAATACCTATTTGCAGTCCAACCAGAAGATTACAATCTAACTGCAATATTCTGCAATATTCTGACATATACATGAATGACATCATCATGACACCCATGCCTACTCTCACCCCTCCCTCTCTCTCTCTCTCTCTACCCCCCAGGGAAGTTTCCGCCACGCCCAGACGGGGAACGTGGTGTCTAGAGAGGAACTGATGATGGTTCTGGTGGGGTTAGAGTCTCTCCAGATCAGAGCTCTCCACTCCCAGTCCGCCCACACTGTGTCGCTACGCGGGGCGGCGCTGGAGGTGGCACAGACCCTGCCCACCGGGCGACATGCCAACAACGTAGAGATCTGCCTCTGTCCTGCTAACTACCAGGGAGACTCCTGTCAGGTTGGTGTTGTTATTACTGTTTTTACTGTGCTAACGTTGCATCAGTTGATACTGGTTTGTTAATAGCTACAGTTAGCGCATGTGCGAGGGATTATTACTGCACTCACAACACCTTTTAGGGATTATTACTGCACTCACAACACCTTTCAGGGATTATTACTGCACTCACAACACCTTTTAGGGATTATTACTGCACTCCACAAACACCTTTTAGGGATTATTACTGCACTCACAACACCTTTTAGGGATTATTACTGCACTCACAACACCTTTCAGGGATTATTACTGCACTCACAAACACCTTTAGGGATTATTACTGCACTCACAACACCTTTTAGGGATTATTACTGCACTCACAACACCTTTTAGGGATTATTACTGCACTCACAACACCTTTCAGGGATTATTACTGCACTCACAACACCTTTCAGGGATTATTACGGCACTCACACACTTTTAGGGATTATTACTGCACTCACAACACCTTTTAGGGATTATTACTGCACTCACAACACCCTTTAGGGATTATTACTGCACTCACAACACCTTTTAGGGATTATTACTGCACTCACAACACCCTTTAGGGATTATTACTGCACTCACAACACCTTTCAGGGATTATTACTGCACTCACAACACCTTTTAGGGATTATTACTGCACTCACAACACCTTTCAGGGATTATTACTGCACTCACAACACCTTTTAGGGATTATTACTGCACTCACAACACCTTTTAGGGATTATTACTGCACTCACAACACCTTTTAGGGATTATTACTGCACTCACAACACCTTTTAGGGAAAGGAGGTTACCTGGTCAGTTGCACAACTGAATGCATTCAACCAAAATGTGTCTTCCTCATTTAACCCAACCCCTCTGAATCAACGTCCACGTCATCGGCGCCCTGGAAGCAGTTGTTGTTGTGGGTTAACTGTCTTGCTCAAGGGCAGAACGGCAGATTTTACCCACCTTGCCGGCTCGGGGATTCGAACCAGCGACTTTTTGGTTACTGGCCCAACACTCTTACCCTCTAGCTGCCTACAATGTGTGGGTCCATTTATGTAGATACACTAATCCTATATGATTAGGTTTATGTAGATACACTAATCCTATATGATTAGGTTTATGTAGATACACTAATCCTATATGATTAGGTGTGATGAAGCAAGGAATTATATGTCCATAAATTAGTTCATACAGATAGGAATCAAGTCTGAATCTCTCTTCTCTCATTTCTCTCTCTGTCCCTCCTCCCTCCCTCTTTCCTTCTCACTCTCTCTCTCCTCTCGTCTACTCCTACTCGCTCGCTCTCTCCTCTCTCTCTCTCTCTGCTCCGCTCTGTCCGTTCAACGTTCTCCTCCGCCTCCTCCTCCTCCTCCTCCTCCTCCTCCCTCTCTCTCTCTCTCTCTCCTCCTCCTCCCCACTCCTCCCTCCTCTCTCTCCCTCTCCCTCTCTTCCCTCCTTTCTCCCCCCTCTCCAGCAATGTGCTCCAGGGTACTACAGAGACACTAAAGGTCTGTTCCTGGGGAAGTGTGTTCCCTGTAACTGTAACGGCCACTCTGACCAATGTCTGGACGGGTCTGGAGTCTGTGAGGTGAGTGCAGTTTTTAGTTTAGTCTCAAACAAACAAACATGATAGGTTACTCCTGGATGGGTCAGGAAGCTGTGTCAATATGGAAGATGCACACTCTCCACTCTTTGCAAGGAACTTTTATTGACATCAATGTTTTGCCTTTCCAGCTGAGTTATAGTCAGCGCTATAACAACGCTATAACGATAATCAGCACCTCACCTTCATTGTTCATTTCTTTATACTTCCTTGAGGGGAGTTCTCAAGAGATAACAATAAGATAACGCAGATGGTAGATTTTACAACATCGTTAACATCAGTGGGACCGAGGAGAGGAAGTGTTTTAACTACTGCTTGAAGCACTGAACATTTATTTTACCCTTATTTTACCAGGTAAGTTGACTGAGAACACCATCCTCATTTTAAAGCTACGACCTGGGGAATAGTTACAGGGGAGAGGAGGGGGGGATGAATGAGCCAATTGGAAGCTGGGGATGATTAGGTGGCCAAGATGGTATGAGGGCCATATTGGGAGTTTAGCCAGGACACCGGGGGTTAACACCCCAACTCTTACGATAAGTGCCGTGGGATCTTTAGTGACCACAGAGAGTCAGGACACCCGTTTAACGACCCATCCGAAAGAGTGCACCCTACACAGGTTAATGTCCCCAATCACCGCCCTGGCCTCCTACTGACACCACTGTTCTCCATGTTTTATGACTCAAATAATCATTGATATAGTACCCCCCCCCCCCCCCCCCCCCCCCCCCCCAAAAAAAAAAGGCTTAGCATTTTAAGGCCAGGCACCACAGTCTGAAATTAAATGTTTTGCATCTACCTATCAATTTTGAGATTTGTTGGGATTTGGTCCATTCATATATTAACATAAACATGTCAAAAACTTGATGAAAATGTATATTTTCTTTAGTTTATCATCAACATTTTAACACATTTTAACCACTTTAAAATGGACACACATCAATAATTTAAAAGATCACTACATTAAATTACACATTACAAAAAAAGGCCATTTCATAGACAGTGTTAGAAATTGGACTACACTGTGTACAAAATATGAAGAACACCCCCCCTTTGCCCTCAGAACAGCCTTTTTTGACACACTCAAACCGGTGCGCCTGGCACCTACTGTCATATCCCGTTCAAAGGCACTTAAATATTTTGTCTTATTCATTCACCCTCTGAATGGCACACATACACAATCCAAGTCTCAATTGTCTCAAGGCTTAAAAATCCTTATTTAACCCGTCTCCTCCCCTTCATCTACACTGATGTGAAGTGGATTTAACAGGTGACATCGATAAGGGATCATAGCTTTCACCTGGATTCACCTGGTCAGTCTATGTACACTGGGTGTATATTTAGTAACTTACTTTGAAGAGATGGTGATTGGGTCTAAATAGGTGTTTGGCGATTGGTCTAAATTCAGTGTCCTCTGCAACGGCCATTTCCCAAAAGTCACTCTTCCCACACACCAACTAATTTCTTCGCAGTTTCAGAAGCATCTGCAGTTCACCAAATTGTGTGTTGGTTATCCTTAGATATATTCTGCAGACTTGCCCAGAGGGAATTGTTGATATGTTGTAAATGTATTATTCTAGTTTTTTTTTTTATTATTTTTGAAAAATGCGCCAAAAATGCATTTGACAAACATGTATTTTGTATTTTACAGATAGAAAGATGAAAAGTATTTATCCACAATCTACTCTGGACAAGTCCGGTCCTGGAGTGTCTTAACATAACGAAACCAAAATATTTAGGCTGACTTTATCCAGTGTCCAGAAAAATGGATTTGCGCATTATGCAAATATGCATTTTATGAGATATCGCCTCATTTGCATATCTTAATAAAATATTTCAGAGAAATTGTAATACCAAAAAAAATATTTGTGTCTACGTTCAACTGGTAAAAGTTGATTGTGATATGACCAAGGGGGAAAAATTACCCTATGAGGGTGTGGTGCCTGGCTTTAATGTCTACGATTCCTTACTCTTATCATGTTGTTGTTGTTGTTGTTGTTGTTTCTCTCAGAACTGTCAACACAACAGGGCTGGAGACCACTGTGAAAAGTGTCAGGGTGGTTTCCTTGGTAACAACTCTCTGGATGGACACGCCCAGTCCTGTGACACCTGCCCCTGTCCTCTGCAAGTGGCCTCCAACAAGTCAGTAACCTCCTCTTCTTTTCGACTCCCCTCTTTCTCTCACCCTTCATTCACCCCTTCTATTGCTCAGCTTTCACATATTGTACAAACTGGTTGGTTTGTTTTCCCGACTACGACTTCCGACTTCAATTGAATCTCTCTCCTGTGTAGTTTTGCAGTGGGCTGTGTAGAGAAACCCAACAGGATGCAGTGCCTGTGTATGCCTGGCTACGCTGGGCCCAAGTGTGCAAGGTCAGTACTACATAGAATGTTGATAAATGGCATATATATTATACAGGTATATTATTATGACATGGCTGTGATATGTGACATGTTGCTGTGAGTCTACAAGTTTAACTGGAAGTGAAGAGAGCAGTTTTATGAAGAAGTTTTATGTTTTTTTATTTACTGAAATAATTTTGGGACTTTTAACAAATACACTTGTGCCCATTACTGTCTCCGCCTCCTTTCTCCTGTCTCCTCCCTCTCCCAGGTGTGCTCCCGGTTTCTATGGTAACCCCATGGTGATTGGCAGCACGTGCCAGCCCTGCCGTTGCCATGACAACACGGACCCCAACATGCTGTTCAGCGACTGTGACGGGCTGACGGGCGAGTGCCACAGCTGCATGCACAACACCGCCGGGACAACTCAATCGGCCCCTTCAGTGACCCACCACCCCAGAACCACCACGTAAACCCCAACAGCCACGCCACTACACCACACACACACACACACACACACACACACACACACACGACCACCACACACAACACACACACACCACACACTCACAAAACACACACAACACGCACACCACACACACAACACACCACCATACAACCACACCAAACACACACCCACCACCACACAAACACAAACACACACACAACACACACAACACACACCCCAAACACACAACACAACACACACACAACAACCACACACAAACACACACACACACCCCCACACAACACACAACACACACACACACCCCACCCCAACACACACACACACACACACAACCCCACACACACACACACACACACACACACACCACACACACACACCACACAACACAACACACACCCCAACACACAACACACACACACACAACACACACACAAAACACACACCACACACCACAACACACACACAACCACACACACACACACACAACCCACACACACACACACACTCACACACACACACACACCACACACACACACACACACACTCCACACTCACCCCACACACCACACACACACACACACACACAACCACACCACACCTCACACACACACACACACACACACACAACACACACACACACCCACCAACACACACACATCGAAACACACATCACACACCACACCCACAAACACCCACACACACAACCCACACACACACACACAGACAACACACACACACACACACACACACACACACACAACCACACACACACACACACACACACCCACCCACACACCACACACTCACACACTCACACACACCACACACACACACACTCTCACACACACAACACACACACACACACACACACACACACTTGAGCACACGGACGTGCGCATGCAAACACACCACACTCTAGGCTAATCCCAGTTTACATAGCTTCTCCCTCCCTGCACTACATTTCTTTCTCTTTATTTTCAGGAAGTCTCAAAGACTAGTTCTGTTTTCACAAGGTCTTAATCTCTTTTAACCTTCTATAATGAATCCAGCTGGTTCTCTGTGAGAAGTGTTTAGCTGTTTAGCTGTTGCAGTGTTTAGTGATTCCACATCTCCCTGTGCATGACTTCCTGTTGGTGCCATTAGGTGGAGTTGCTACGATAACCCCTGTCTTATTTACCCAGGATGCAACTGTTCCCCATGTGGCACGGCGTCATGTGACCCTCACACAGGACAGTGCCAGTGTAAACCTGGTGTGAGCGGGCTCTCCTGTGACTGCTGTGAGGTTCGTCCTCGGTTTATTTCACTTATTCACACTCATGAATATTATGACAATAATGCCTCTTAACTCATCTCGGAATCCAGAACCAAACAAATATTGTCAGAGACTAACTCTTAACCAACTTATATAAACCGAAATACATCATTGATCCTGGTTGCTTGTCTCTGGCAAGCTTATTTTTCATGGTTAGTTACGGTATCCTCATTACCTAGCTATGTCAATAATGTGTTGTATTTCAGGACGGTGCGTTTGGCTATGACTCCTGCTCTGGGTGTCGTCGATGTGACTGTGACGCGGCTGCGGCCCTGGTCCAACCGTGTGACCCCAGGAACGGTTCGTGTGCCTGCCAGCCAGGGGTCAAGGGGCCTAACTGTCGCCAGTGTGCTCCTGGGTACTGGTCCTACAGTCCTGAGGGCTGCAAGAGTGAGTTACACCTGCCTCATACACGCTTAGAAAAAAGGCTTCCAAAAGGGTTCTTCGGCGGTCCCTCATAGGATAACCCTTTTTGGTTGCAGGTAGAACCCTTTTTGGTTCAAGGTAGAACTCTTTTGGGTTCCATGTAGAACCCTCTGTGGAAACAGTTTTACATGGAACCCAAAGGGGTTCTACCTGGAACCAAAAGGGTTCTACCAGGAACCAAAAAGGGTTCTTCAAAGGGTTCTCCTATGGGGACAGCCGAATAACCCTTTTCGGTTCTAGAGCACATTTTTTTTCTAAGAGTGTCAGCCAATCAGCATTCAGGGCTCGAACCACCCAGTTTATAATATAGAAGTATACACTGAGTGTACAAAACATTAAGAACACGTTCCTAATATTGAGTTGCACCCCCTTTTGCCCTCAGAACAGCCTCAATTGGTCTGGACCTGGACTCTACAAGTTGTCGAAAGCGTTCCACAGGAATGCTGGCCCTCGTTGACTCCAATGCTTCCCATAGTAATGTCAACTTGGCTGGAAACTGTTGGAAACTGCCGAACGTGAAAAACCCAGCACCGCTGCAGTTCTTTACACACTCAAACCGGTTGCGCCTGGCACCTACTACCATACCCCGCTCAAAGGCACTTTGTCTTGCCCATTCACCCTCTGAACGGCACACATACACAATCCATGTCTCAATTGTGTCAAGGCTTAAAAATCCTTCTTTAACCTGTCTCCTCCCCTTCATCTACACTGATGTGAAGTGGATTTAACAGGTGACATCAAACAAAGGGAATCATAACTTTCACCTGGATTCACCTGGTCAGTCTATGTCATGGAAAGATTTTCCTAATGTTTTGTGCATAGTATATAACCAGGCGTCCCGGTAATCGAACCCGCAATCCTGGCGTTGCAAGCGCCGTGCTCTACTAACTGAACCATACAAGAAGACAAGTTGGAAGTTCGGGTATATGCAAGATGTGGACTAGCCTTAACACTGTGTGTGTGTGTGTGTGTGTGTGTGTGTGTGTGTGTGTGTGTGTGTCTTCCGTTCTCTTCAGAGTGTGAGTGTAAGCATGGGCGCTGTGACCCTCGGACAGGGGAGTGTCGCTGTGGAGACGGCCTGACAGGCAAACAGTGTGACAGCTGTTCCCATAGATACAGTGTTCCTGTACAACACGGACATGATATGACCTGTGAACGTAAGTACTGGGTCTGTTATTGAATCCATATCTACTGTAAGGTGTATTGGCATTTTTACTTTACTGTGATTTTATTTGAGAAGGAGAGATGGAGACAGGGAGAGATGGACAGGGGGAGGGGGAGAGATAGACATGGGGGAGGGGGAGGGGGAGAGGAGATAGACGGGGAGGGGGAGAGAGAAATGACGGGGGAGGGGGAGAGATGGATGGGGAGAGATGGACAGGGGGGGGGCGGGGAGAGTATAGGACGCGGGGAGGGGAGAGATGCGTCAGGGGGGGGGAAGAGATAAGACGGGGAGGGGGAGAGATGGTCAGGGGAGAGGGGGAGAGAGGAGAGAGATAGACGGGGGGAGGGGGAGAGTATGGAAAGGGGGAGGGGGGGGAGAGATAGACGGGGAGGGGGAGAGATGGTTCAGGGGGCAGGGGGAGAGGATGGAAAGGGGGAGGGGGGGGTGGTAGAGATGGGAAAAGGGGAAGGGGAGAGATGGACAGGGGGAGAGAGACCGGGGGAGGGGAGAAGAGAGGTAAAGGGGAGGGGAGAGATAGGAGAGATGGGGAGGGGGAGGGGAGAGGAGATGGGGAGGGGGGGGAGGAGCGAGTATGGACCAGGGGGATGGGGAGATGGACAGGGGGAGGGAGGAGAAGAGGAGGAGAGGGGGAGATGGGGAGGGGGGAGGAGAGAGAGGGAAAGGGGGAGAGAGAGAGGGGAAAGGGGGGGGGAGGGGGAGAGATGAAAGGGGGAGGGGGAGAGATGGATCAGGGGGAGGAGAGAGAAAGGGACAGGGGGAGGAGACGAGATGGACAGGGGTGAGGGGGAGAGATGGAAAGGGGGGAGGGAGGGGAGAGAGGGGGAGGGGAGGGGAGGCGGAGAGAGGGGGAGGGGGAGGAGGAGATGACAGGGGGAGGGGGAGAGATGGGGAGGGGGGGAGGTTGAGGGGGAGAGAGAGAAAGAGGGAGGGGGAGAGATGGACAGGGGGAGGGGAGGAGAGCAGAAAAAGAGATGGGAGGGGGAGGGGAGAGAGGGAAAGGGGGAGGGGAGAGATGGACAGGGGGGGGGAGGAGGGGATAGGGGGAGGAGAGAGATGGGGAGGGGGAGGGGAGAGAGGAAAGGGGGAGGGGTAGAGATGGACAGGGGAGGAGAGAGATGGAAAGGGGAGGCTGAGACAAGGAGAGATGGACAGGGGGAGGGGAGAGGAGCGATGGACAGGGGGAGGAGAGAGAGTGTGGGGGAGGGGGGGAGGGGGAGAGGTGGACAGGGGGAGGGGAGAGGATGGAAAGGGGAGGAGATTTTTTCTTTGGATGGGGAGGGGGAGGAGAGAGAGGGACAGGGGGAAGGAGAGAGAGGGAAGAGGGAGGGGGAGAAATGACAGGGGGAGGGGAGAGGAGAGAGGGGGGAGGGGGAGGGGGAGAGAGATGGGACAGGGGGGAGGGGGAGAGATGGACAGGGGGGAAGGAGAGATATGGGGAGGGGGAGGAGAAGAGAGATGGGGAGGGGGAGGGGAGAGATGGACAGGGGGGAGGGTAGAGATGGACAGGGGGAGGAGAGAGAAGACAGGGGGAGGAGAGAATGGACAGGGGGAGGAGAGAGATGGACAGGGGAGGGAGAGAGGAAAGGGGGAGGAGAGAGATGGGGAGGGGGAGGGGGAGAGATGGAAGGGGGAGGGAGAGGGGGAGAGATGGACAGGGGGGGGGGGAGAGATGGACGGGGGGAGGAGAGGAGATGGACAGGGGGAGGAGAGAGGATAGGAAAGGGGGAAGGAGAGAGAGGGAGAGAGGGAAAGGGGGGGGGAGGGGGAGAGATGGGGGAGGGGGAGGAGAGATGGGGAGGGGGAGGAGAGAGAGGACAGGGGGGAGGGAGAGATGGAAAGGGGGAGGAGAGAGAGGGACAGGGGGAGGGAGGAGAGATCGAGAGATGGGAGGGGGGAGGGAGAGAGGGACAGGGGAGGAGAGAGATGGGAAAGGGGGAGGGGAGAGGGAGAGATGGAAAGGGGGAGAAGAGGAGATGAGGAGAGGAGAGAGAGGGACGGGGTGAGGGGAGAGGAGAGAGGGAAATGGGAGGAGAGAGTATGGACAGGGGGAGGGGAGAGATGGGGGAGGGGAGGAGAGATGGGGAGGGGGAGGAGAGGATGGACAGGGGGAGGGGAGAGATGGACAGGGGGAGGGGAGAGATGGGAGGGGGAGGAGAGGGGGGGAGGGAGGGGGAGGATGGAAAGGGGGAGGGGAGAGATGGACAGGGGGAGGAGAGAGATGGACAGGGGAGGGGAGAGATGGGGAGGGGGAGGGGAGAGATGGAAAGGGGGAGGAGAGAGAGGGGGGAGGGGGAGGGAGAGAGTGGGGAGGGGGGAGGGAGAGATGGAAAGGGGGAGGGGGGAGAGATTGGACAGGGGGAGGGGAGAGTGGACAGGGGGAGGAGAGAGCTGGAAAGGGGGAGGAGAGGATGGACAGGGGGAGGGGGGAGAGATGGACAGGGGGAGGAGAGAGATGGGGGAGGGGGAGGAGAGAGATGGGAGGGGGGGAGAGGATGGGAAGGGGGAGGGGAGAGATGGACAGGTGGGAGGAGGAGAGATGGACAAGGGGAGCGGGAGAGAAGAGAAGAGAGGGGAGGGGGAGGAGAGAGATGGACAGGGGGAGGAGAGAGATGGAAGGGGGAAGGGGGAGAGATGGACAGGGGGAGGGGAGAGATGGGGAAGGGGAGGGGAAGATGGGGAGGGAGGAGGAGAGAGATGGGACAGGGGGAGGGGGCGAGATGGACAGGGGAGGGAGAGATGGCAGGGGGAGTGAGTGTGGACAGGGGAGGGAGATGAGATATGGACAGGGGGAGGGTGGATGAGCATGGACGGGGGGAGGGGGGGAGATGTTTGGGACGGGGGGAGAGGATGGGAAAGGCGACGAGAGGAAAGGGGAGAGGAGGGAGGTAGTAGAAGGAGAGAAAGAGAATTGTCAAGGAGAAGAGAAGGGGAGAAGGAAGAGGTCGACTGTAGTCGGTTCTGGTCCAATATTATGATGAAGGTGACGAAATGTGTTTCCTTTCAGCTTGTGACAGCTGTGTGATCGTCTTGTTGGAGGATCTGGACAAAATGAACAACAGCTTTGGCTCCATTGCTCATCAGCTGACCAACCTGAACGCTTCCTCTATCGCTTGGGCCCTCGCTACCCAACGCCATAGACATATCGCCTGGGAAGCACACAAACAACACACAACACACACAACACCACACACCACACCACCACAACACACACACACAAATTTAGACACACACACACCACACACACCACACCACACACACACACCACACACACACACACACACACACACACACACAAATACTCAATAAATGCACATACATCATATGTTTGTCTAAAAACACTAATTCAATCTGTTGACTGAGATTGACTCTGTTTCCCAGAATGCCACAGAGAACTACAACAGTACTCTGGATGAGAGCAGGAACAGAGTGGACATGTTGGAGGGAGAGATCATGACCATCAACTCAGACATCAATGACCTGGAGGAGAAGGTGATGATGATCTGTGATGACCCTCTCTGTCCACACTTCTCTCTCATTATTTAATCAGTTATTCAGCTCAATGACACTCTCTGTCCACACTTCTCTCTCAATATTTAATCAGTTATTCAGCTCAATGACCCTCTCTGTCCACACTTCTCTCTCATTATACATTTATTATTCTCAGTTTCCTTTTTAAAATGTGTATTATCCTTAATTTTTCACATAAATGTTTATTATTTAAATTCATAACAGTTTCAAGTGTTCAAATACATACATATGTGTATATATTTTTATCCCCACTACTCCAACGTCAGCTTATTGTAATTAATGCAGTTTGATGGTAAGGATGAAGGACAGCTGTACTGATGTAATGTTGTCCTCCCACCAGGTGGTGGCGACTGCAGACAAAGCAGACAGTCTGGGGAATAGCAGCAGTAACACCCATCAGAGAGCCCAGAACCTGCTCTCACACATCAACAACATCATAGGAGAGGTGGAAGGTAGCAGCCTCTGGGAAATCTTTATGGGGGACACTAAATCTGAGTTGATGTTGTCAGTGAAAATTATTCATTAAGAGTTCATCCCTCATTTTGTTGGATTAAAGTACATCCATAAAACATAAAACTCTCATTCTATTAGAGATACACTACATTACCAAAAGGATGTGGACACGTGCTCGTCGAACATCTCATTCCAAAATCATGGGCATTAATATGGAGTTGGTCCCCCCTTTGCTGCTATAACAGCCTCCACTCTTCTGGGAAGGCTTTCCACTAGATGTTGGAACATTACTGCGGGACTGCTTCCATTCAGCCACAAGAGCATTAGTGAGGTCGGGCACTGATGTTGGGCGATTAGGCCTGGCTCGCAGTCGGCATTTCAATTAATCCCAAAGGTGTTCGATGGAGTTGAGGTCAGGGCTCTATGCAGGCCAGTCAAGTTCTTCCACACCGACCTCGACAAACCATTTCTTGGACCTCACTTTGTGCACAGGGGCATTGTCATGGGCCTTCCCCAAACTGTTGCCACAAAGTTGGAAGCACAGAATCGTCTAGAATGTCATTGTATGCTGCAGCTTTAAGATTTCCGTTCACTGGAACTAAGGGGCCTAGCCCAAACCATGAAAAACCGCCCCAGACCATTATTCCTCCTCCACCAAACTTTACAGTTGGCACTATGCATTCGGGCAGGTAGCGTTCTCCTGGCATCCGCCAAACCCAGATTCGTCCGTCGAACTGCCAGATGGTGAAGTGTGATTCATCACTCCAAAGTCCAATGTCAGCGAGCTTTACACCACTCCAGCTGACGCTTGGCATTGCACATGGTAATCTTAGCCTTGTGTGCGGCTGCTCGGCCATGGAAACCCATTTCATGAAGCTCCCGACAAACAGTTATTGTGCTGATGTTGCTTCCAGAGGCAGTTTGGAACTCGGTAGTGAGTGTTGCAACCGAGGACAGACGATTTTTACGTGCTTCAGCACTCGGCGGTCCCGTTCTGTGAGCTTGTGTGGCCTACCACTTCCCTGCTGAGCCGTTGTTGCTCCTAGACGTTTCCACTTCACAATAACACCACTTACAGTTGACCGGGGCAGCTCTAGCAGGGCAGCAAATTGACGAACTGACTTGCCACTGAGCTCTTCAGTAAGGCCATTCTACAGCCAATGTTTGTCTATGGAGATTGCATAGCTGTGTGCTCGATTTTATACACCTGTCAGCAACGGGTGTGGCTGAAATAGCCGAATCCACTAATTTGAATGGGTGTCCACATACTTTTGTACAGTGCCTTCGGAAAGTATTCAGACCCCTTAACTTTTTCCACATTTTGTTACGTTACAACCTTATTCTAAAATGTATTAAATAAAACATGTTCCTCAGCAATCTACACAAAATACCCCATAATGACAAAGCGAAAACAGGTTTTTTAGAAATGTTTGCAAATATAAAAAATTAAAAACATAAGTATTCAAACCCTTTGCTATGAGACTCAAAATTTAGCTCAGGTGCATCCTGTTTCCATTGATCATCCTTGAGATGTTTCTACAAATTGATTGGAGTCCACCTGTGGTAAATTCAATTGATTGGACATGATTTGGAAAAGCACACACATTTACATTTACATTTACGTCATTTAGCAGACGCTCTTATCCAGAGCGACTTACAAATTGGTGCATTCAACTTATGATAGCCAGTGGGACAACCACTTTTTTTTTGTGGGGGAGGGGTGGGGTAGAAGGATTACTTTTATACTATTCTAGGTATTCCTTAAAGAGGTAGGGTTTCAAGTGTCTCCGGAAGGTGGTCAGTGACTCCGCTGTCCTGGCGTCGTGGGGGAGCTTGTTCCACCATTGGGGTGCCAGAGCAGCGAATAGCTTTGACTGGGCTGAGCGGGAACTGTGCTTCCGTAGAGGTAGGGGAGCTAGCAGGCCAGAGGTGGGTGAACGTAGTGCCCTCGTTTGGGTGTAGGGTCTGATCAGAGCCTGAAGGTAAGGAGGTGCCGTTCCCCTCACAGCTCCGTAGGCAAGCACCATGGTCTTGTAGTAGATGCGAGCCTCAACTGGAAGCCAGTGGAGTGTGCAGAGGAGCGAGGTGACATGAGAGAACTTGGGAAGGTTGAACACCAGACGGGCTGCAGCGTTCTGGATAAGTTGTAGGGGTTTAATGGCACAGGCAGGGAGCCCAGCCAACAGCGAGTTGCAGTAATCCAGACGGGAGATGACAGTGCCTGGATTAGGACCTGTGCCGCTTTCTGTGTAAACACCTGTCTATATAAGGTCCCACAGTTGACATAGCAAAAACCAAGCCATGAGGTCAAAGGAATTGTGCGTAGAGCTCCGAGACAGGATTGTGTCGTGGCACAGATCTGGGGAAGGGTACCAAAAAATGTCTGCAGCATTGAAGGTCCCCAAGAACACAGTGGCCTCCATCATTCTTAAATGGAAGAAGTTTGGAACCACAAATAATCTTCCTAGAGCTGGCCGCCCGGCCAAACTGAGCAATCGTGGGAGGAGAAGGGCCTTGGTCAGGGAGGTGACCAAGAACCCAATGGTCACTCTGACAGAGCTCTAGAGTTCCTCTGTGGAGATGAGAGAACCTTCCAGAAGGACAACCATCTCTGCAGCACTCCACCAATCAGACCTTTATGGTAGAGTGGCCAGACGGAATCCACTCCTCAGTAAATGACACATGACAGACCGCTTGAAGTTTGCCAAAAGGCACCTAAAGACTCTCAGACCATGAGAAACAAGATTCTCTGGTCTGATGAAACCAAGATTGAACTCTTTGGCCTGAATGCCAAGCGTCACGTCTGGAGGAAACCTGGCACCATCCCTACGGTGAAGCATGGTGGTGGCAGCATCATGCTGTGGGGATGTTTTTCAGCGGCAGGGACTGGGAGACTTGTCAGGATCGAGGCAAAGATGAACGGAGCAAAGTACAGAGAGATCCTTGATGAAAACCTTCTCCAGAGCGCTCAGGACCTCAGACTGGGGCGAAGGTTCACCTTCCAACAGGACAACGACCCTAAGCACACAGCCAAGACAACAACGGAGTGGCTTCGGGACAAGACTCTGAATGTCCTTGAGTGGCCCAGCCAGAGCCCAGACTTGAACCCGATCGAACATCTCTGGAGAGACCTGAAAATAGCTGTGCAGCAACGCTCCCCATCCAACCTGACAGAGCTTGAGAGGATCTGCAGAGACGAATGGGACAAACTCCCCAAATACAGGTGTGCCAAGCTTGTAGCGTCATACCCAAGAAGACTTGAGGCTGTAATCGCTGCCAAAGGTGCTTCAACAAAGTACTGAGTAAAGGGTCTGAATACTTATGTAAATGTCATATTTTGTTTGTTATATTTGATAAATTAGCAAACATTTCTACCAACCTGTTTGTGCTTTGTCATTATGGGGTATTGTATGTAGATAGATGAGATTTTAAAAAAACGATGTAATCCATTTTAGAACAAGACTGTAACGTAACAAAATGTGGGAAACGTCAAGGGGTCTGAATACTTTCCGAAAGCACTGTATGCCGTCATGTAGCCTCCTGTTCCAAAAACCCAGACAATATAGTTAGGTATAAAGCCTAATATTCTCAGCCTAAAACCCAAAACAAGAGGAAAGCATCACTCATCCACCCCCTCCTCCCTATCATCCAATGAAACAGAGGTTTGGCTTAAAACTAGAGTCTTTCATTTAAACAATTACAAAACAGCCACAACGTAACAAAATTTGGGAAAAGTCAAGGGGTCTGAATACTTTCCTAAGGCACTGTATATATAGTGTATAAAGTACATTTAGTTGGGGTTTTACAGTGCATATAACAAGTGTTTTCTCTCTCTCTGCCTATCCAGACTTCATGCTGCAGAATAACCGTACAGGTCTGAATGAGACGGAGGTGGAGGAGGACCTGTCTGAGAAGATGAAGCAGGTGGAGGTCATGCTGAGAGAGATGAGATTTAAGAGCTGTGTCAGACAGAAGAAGATAGCAGACAGAGAGCTGTCCGAGGCTGAGAAATGTGAGTAGCACCTGGAGCCAGAGAGAGAGAGAGAGGGTGAAGGAGAGGGAGGGAGAGAGAGGAGGGAGGGAGGGGGGATGGAGGAGAGAGAGAGGGAGGAGGGGGATGGAGAGAGAGAGAGAGGGGAAGGAGAGGAGAGAGGGGGAGGGAGGGAGGGGGATGGAGAGAGAGAGGGAGGGGAGGGGGATGGAGAGAGAGAGAGGGTGAAGGAGAGGGAGGGAGAGAGAGGGAGGGATGGAGGGGGATGGAGAGAGGGAGGGAGGGAGGAAGGGAGGGGGGATGGAGAGAGAGAGAGAGGGCGAAGGAGAGGGAGGGAGAGAGAGGGAGGGAGGGGGGAAGGGAGGGAGGGGGATGGAGAGAGAGAGAGGGAGGGAGGGAGAGATAAGGTTCAAGAGTTGGTCTGAAGAAGACAGCAGAGAGCTGTCCGAGGCTGAGAAACATGAGTTCAACTACAGAAATAACATTACTGGAGTGGAAATCCCCATTCAAGTCAAACTTCCTCTGATGGGCAGCTGGTCATATTGACTGTACCTACCCAGAACCTAGGTTGAAGTTAACCTAGGTTAGGACAACCTAATAATTCCATGAGGAAGCTTTTTGAAAAATAAACAGCTTCGTGGGACTAGCGCCATTGCCAACTAGCATCGCTGGTCCCTTTGTTCAGAAATAATTTATGCAAAAAGTTGTGGGATATTAGAATCCTGTTTGTATCCTTGGTTATCGTCAACCTAGCCCATAACCAGGAAGTACTATTTCACTGAGCCACACCTGGAGGAGCTGTGGTCCATGTGTACGTCTGACACGTCTTACTGTACTGCGTTGTATTACTGTACTGCGTTGCATTACTGTACTGCGTTGTATTCACAACCTTCTGGTCATTATACTTAAGGTGTGTTTCTTTTCTCCCTAGTGCTGGAGAAGGTGAAAGACCAGCTGGTGAGTCGTGTGGAGGAGAACGAGGGCTTGGTGAAGGACGTCAGGGAGCGTCTTGGGAAGTTCCACGACCAACTGATGGACCTGAGGGACGCTCTGAACCAGGCGGTTAACAACACCGCCCTCGCCTCCGATACTAACGCTGTTAATGAGAAGAGGATGGAGGAGGGTCAGGTAACACACACACACACACACACACACACACACACACACACACACACACACACACACACACACACACACACACACACACACACACACACACACACACACACACACACACACACACACACACACACACACACACACACACACACACACACACACACACACACATAGGAAAGCAGTATGAGAGTTTATCCACAATCAGACACAGACATCCTTTTTTTACATATTCAACTCTTTTTGACCTGCAATGTTTGAACTCATCATAGTGTTTCTCTCCTCAGCAAAAGGTGGATGAGTTGAATGGGAAGCATAAGGTGGTGGAGGATCTCCTGCAGATGGCAGAGGATGATGTAGCGACCGTCAACGACATGCTGTCTATGCTGCACGACTCCAAGGAGGTGAGCCTCATCCCTTACAGAGTTTAAAAAATATATATATAGTAGTCCCCTCACATATCAC
This sequence comes from Coregonus sp. 'balchen', assembly GCA_902810595.1. Lineage (NCBI taxonomy): Eukaryota > Metazoa > Chordata > Actinopteri > Salmoniformes > Salmonidae > Coregonus > Coregonus sp. 'balchen'. The sequence goes on from LR778282.1 coordinate 4,950,941, forward strand.
CCTCATCAAGACCGTATTAGTCTAAACACTAGGGCCGTGGAAAAAGTGATTAAAACACAGTTAAAGACAGAAAATCCCTAATGTCAGAAACGATCTAAACATTTTACATTACATTTACATTTTAGTCATTTAGCAGACGCTCTTATCCAGAGCGACTTACAGTTAGTGAGTTCATACATTATTAAAAAAAAAAAAATTCATAAACAAAGTCAGGCAGTCCCTGAAAATCTCCAAGCAGATCTCAAGCAGTCTGATTAGAACTCAAACATTCCCATTGTACAATAAAACCTTTATCTAAAAAGACTCCAGCCACCCAAGACATAGACTGTTCTCTCTGCTACCGCACGGCAAGCGGTACCGATGCAGCAAATCTGGAACCAACAGGACCCTGAACAGCTTCTATCCCCAAATAGTTAGTTAAATAGTTAGTTAAATAGTTAACCAATAGCTACCCAGACTATCTGTATTGACCCCTTTTTACACTAACTCTCTCTTGACTCATCACGTACACTGCTGTTACTGTTTATTATCTATCCTGTTGCCTAGTCACTTTATCCCTAGTTATATGTACATATCTACCTCAATTACCTCGTACCCCTGTACATCGACTCAGTACTGGTACCCCTGTACATCGACTCAGTACTGGTACCCCTGTACATCGACTCAGTACTGGTACCCCTGTACATAGACTCAGTACTGGTACCCTGTACATAGACTCAGTATGGTACCCTGTACATCGACTCAGTACTGGTACCCTGTACATCGACTCAGTACTGGTACCGCCTGTACATAGACTCAGTCTGCTACCCCTGTACATCGACTCAGTACTGGTACCCACAGGTACATAGACTCAGTATGGTACCCCTTACATAGACTCAGTATGGTACACCCTGTAATAGACTCAGTACTGGTACCACCTGTACATAGACTCAGTACTGACTCCCTGTACATAGACTCAGTACTGGTACCCTGTACATAGACTCAGTTTACTGTACCCCTTGTACTTTTAGCTCAGTACTGGTACCAGCGCTTACATAGATCAGTACTGTACCCCTGTTAATAGACTTCATACAGGTACCCTGTATATAGACTCAGTACTGGTCCCCTGTATATAGACTCAGTACTGGTACCCTGTACATAGACTCAGTACTGGTCCCTCCTGCTACATAGACTCAGTACTGGTACCCTTGTACAAGACTCAGTACTGGTACCATCCTGTACATAGACTCATACTGGTACCCCTGTACATAGACTCAGTTATGGTACTACCTGTACATAGACTCAGTACTGGTACCCCTGTACATAGACTCAGTACTGGTACTCCTGTACATAGACTCGTACTGGTATCCTCCGTGTACTAGACTCAGTATTGGTACCCCTGTACATAGACTCAGTACTGGTACCCCTGTACATAGACTCAGTACTGTACCCTGTACATAGACTCAGTACTGGTACCCCTGTACATAGACTCAGTACTGGTACCCCTGTACATAGACTCAGTACTGGTACCTCCTGTACATAGACTCAGTACTGGTACCCCTG
>LR778282.1:4954982-5157482 GCA_902810595.1 Coregonus sp. 'balchen'
ACACACCACACGTACCACACACACAACACACCACACACACGTACACACACACACACACACACACACACCCCACACACACACACACACGACACCACACACACACACACACACCACACACCACACACACACACACACGTACACACACAACACACACACACACGTACACACACACACAACACACACACACACACACACTACACCACACACACGTACACACACACACTTACACACACCTACACACACACACACACCCACACACACACACACACACACCACACGTACACACACACACACACACACGTACACAACACAACACACACACAACACACGTTACACCACACAAAACACACACACACCACACACACCACACACACACACACGTACAGACCATCATCGTAAATACGAACAGGTCCTCAACGTATACAAGTACAAACAAACACATGTTGCTTACACTCCACTCCAATACTGACCTACCCTGTCCCTCCAACCCTGTCCCTCCTACCCTGTCCCTCCTACCCTGTCCCTCCTACCCTGTCCCTCCTACCCTGTCCCTCCAACCCTGTCCCTCCTACCCTGTCCCTCCAACCCTGTCCCTCCTACCCTGTCCCTCCTACCCTGTCCCTCCTACCCTGTCCCTCCTACCCTGTCCCTCCTACCCTGTCCCTCCTACCCTGTCCCTCCAACCCTGTCCCTCCTACCCCTCCTACCCTGTCCCTCCTACCCTGTCCCTCCTACCCTGTCCCTCCAACCCTGTCCCTCCAACCCTGTCCCTCCAACCCTGTCCCTCCTACCCTGTCCCTCCAACCCTGTCCCTACAACCCTGTCCCTCCAACCCTGTCCCTCCAACCCTGTCCCTCCTACCCTGTCCCTCCTACCCTGTCCCTCCAACCCTGTCCCTCCTACCCTGTCCCTCCTACCCTGTCCCTCCTACCCTGTCCCTCCTACCCTGTCCCTCCTACCCTGTCCCTCCAACCCTGTCCCTCCAACCCTGTCCCTCCTACCCTGTCCCTCCAACCCTGTCCCTCCTACCCTGTCCCTCCAACCCTGTCCCTCCAACCCTGTCCCTCCAACCCTGTCCCTCCAACCCTGTCCCTCCTACCCTGTCCCTCCTACCCTGTCCCTCCTACCCTGTCCCTCCTACCCTGTCCCTCCAACCCTGTCCCTCCTACCCTGTCCCTCCTACCCTGTCCCTCCAACCCATATCTGTACATACTGTCCTCCAGAGGAGACCGCCGAGGTTATAGAGGGGGCGAAGGCTGCAGCGGAGCAGGCCAACAGCACAGCAGTGCAGGTAGAGGACGTCCTGGCCCCTATCAAAGAGCAGCTGGACCAATGGCAGCAGCAGTATGGAGACGCCGACACCACCAATGATGACATCAACAAGGCCTTCCTGGAGGCCAACAAGTCTGGTAGGTCTTCAACCACTAGTCTGGTAGGACCACTAGATACTATTAGACAGTAGGTCTGGTTGGACCACTAGATACTATTAGACAGTAGGTCTGGTTGGACCACTAGATACTATTAGACAGTAGGTCTGGTTGGACCACTAGACAGTAGGTCTGGTTGGACCACTAGACAGTAGGTCTGGTTGGACCACTAGATACTATTAGACAGTAGGTCTGGTTGGACCACTAGATACCATTAGACAGTAGGTCTGGTTGGACCACTAGATACCATTAGACAGTAGGTCTGGTTGGACCACTAGATACTATTAGACAGTAGGTCTGGTTGGACCACTAGATACTATTAGACAGTAGGTGTGGTTGGACCACTAGATACCATTAGACAGTAGGTCTGGTTGGACCACTTGATACTATTAGACAGTAGGTGTGGTTGGACCACTAGATACTATTAGACAGTAGGTGTGGTTGGACCACTAGATACCATTAGACAGTAGGTCTGGTTGGACCACTAGATACTATTAGACAGTAGGTCTGGTTGGACCACTAGATACCATTAGACAGTAGGTCTGGTTGGACCACTAGATACTATTAGACAGTAGGTCTGGTTGGACCACTAGATACCATTAGACAGTAGGTCTGGTTGGACCACTAGATACTATTAGACAGTAGGTCTGGTTGGACCACTAGACAGTAGGTCTGGTTGGACCACTAGATACCATTAGACAGTAGGTCTGGTTGGACCACTAGATACCATTAGACAGTAGGTCTGGTTGGACCACTAGATACCATTAGACAGTAGGTCTGGTTGGACCACTAGACAGTAGGTCTGGTTGGACCACTAGATACTATTAGACAGTAGGTCTGGTTGGACCACTAGATACTATTAGACAGTAGGTCTGGTTGGACCACTAGACAGTAGGTCTGGTTGGACCACTAGATACTATTAGACAGTAGGTCTGGTTGGACCATTAGACAGTAGGTCTGGTTGGACCATTAGACAGTAGGTCTGGTTGGACCACTAGACAGTAGGTCTGGTTGGACCACTAGATACTATTAGACAGTAGGTCTGGTTGGACCACTAGATACCATTAGACAGTAGGTCTGGTTGGACCACTAGATACTATTAGACAGTAGGTCTGGTTGGACCACTAGATACCATTAGACAGTAGGTCTGGTTGGACCACTAGACAGTAGGTCTGGTTGGACCACTAGATACCATTAGACAGTAGGTCTGGTTGGACCACTAGATACTATTAGACAGTAGGTCTGGTTGGACCACTAGATACCATTAGACAGTAGGTCTGGTTGGACCACTAGACAGTAGGTCTGGTTGGACCACTAGATACCATTAGACAGTAGGTCTGGTTGGACCACTAGATACCATTAGACAGTAGGTCTGGTTGGACCACTAGATACCATTAGACAGTAGGTCTGGTTGGACCACTAGATACTATTAGACAGTAGGTCTGGTTGGACCACTAGATACTATTAGACAGTAGGTCTGGTTGGACCACTAGACAGTAGGTCTGGTTGGACCACTAGATACTATTAGACAGTAGGTCTGGTTGGACCACTAGACAGTAGGTCTGGTTGGACCACTAGATACCATTAGACAGTAGGTCTGGTTGGACCACTAGATACTATTAGACAGTAGGTCTGGTTGGACCACTAGATACTATTAGACAGTAGGTCTGGTTGGACCACTAGACAGTAGGTCTGGTTGGACCACTAGATACTATTAGACAGTAGGTCTGGTTGGACCACTAGATACTATTAGACAGTAGGTCTGGTTGGACCACTAGATACTATTAGACAGTAGGTCTGGTTGGACCACTAGACAGTAGGTCTGGTTGGACCACTAGATACTATTAGACAGTAGGTCTGGTTGGACCACTAGATACCATTAGACAGTAGGTCTGGTTGGACCACTAGATACTATTAGACAGTAGGTCTGGTTGGACCACTAGATACCATTAGACAGTAGGTCTGGTTGGACCACTAGATACCATTAGACAGTAGGTCTGGTTGGACCACTAGATACCATTAGACAGTAGGTCTGGTTGGACCACTAGATACCATTAGACAGTAGGTCTGGTTGGACCACTAGATACTATTAGACAGTAGGTCTGGTTGGACCACTAGATACTATTAGACAGTAGGTCTGGTTGGACCACTAGATACCACTAGACAGTAGGTCTGGTTGGACCACTAGACAGTAGGTCTGGTAGGTCCTTGATAGTTTCACCTTATAATATAGGATTGATTTTCATAAAGTGGTGTGTAGAGATTTGTTAAGGTCTGTTTGAATTGGTAGACTAAATGGTATTGTCCTGGATTTAATATAAAGTTTACTAGGCAATTGTTCGAGGTAGAAAAGCTTTGCTTCTCTGATCATGCAAGAGACGAAACATTTGCTCAAGTCTGCTTAAATGGGTAGACTGACAGAACATTTCTGTCTGTGTGTCCCTCCAGTGGGTATGTTGGGCGAGGCCATCCCAATACTGATGAAGAAGCTGGACAAGCTGCAGAACCACTCAGCTCAGATGCCCAACATCTCAGAGAACATCCTCAGGATCAGACAGCTCATCGCAGAGGCCCGCAAGGCCGCCAGCAAAGTACGGTGGCTCACACGGGACAAACATATCCCAGACCCTCAATATGAATACACGTGCTACCTATAAGTCGTTTCAGATAAAAGTGTTAAATGTAGTTATTGTATGAATAAAGTATGAATGTTGGTCAAAACTATGATATGAGAACATTTAACTACTATGACTACGTCAACATACATTGGTATCGATGACGAGCTCACCAGTTTATTTCCATCAACAAGGCCTTCCTGGAGGCCAACAAGTCTGGTAGGTCTTCAACCACTAGTCTGGTAGGACCACTAGATACTATTAGACAGTAGGTCTGGTTGGACCACTAGATACTATTAGACAGTAGGTCTGGTTGGACCACTAGATACTATTAGACAGTAGGTCTGGTTGGACCACTAGATACTATTAGACAGTAGGTCTGGTTGGACCACTAGATACTATTAGACAGTAGGTCTGGTTGGACCACTAGATACTATTAGACAGTAGGTCTGGTTGGACCACTAGATACCATTAGACAGTAGGTCTGGTTGGACCACTAGATACCACTAGACAGTAGGTCTGGTTGGACCACTAGATACTATTAGACAGTAGGTCTGGTTGGACCACTAGACAGTAGGTCTGGTTGGACCACTAGATACTATTAGACAGTAGGTCTGGTTGGACCACTAACTAGTTTATTTCCATATCTTCTTCTTCCTCTCAGGTGAGCGTACCTGTCAAGTTCAACGGGACATCGGGTGTGCAGGTGCGTACGCCCAGTAACCTGGCAGACCTGGCAGCCTACAACTCCCTCAAGTTCTACATCGCCCTGCCCGAGGCCTCACGCGCCCGCAGACAGGCCCAACCAGACAAACAGTTTGTCTTCTACCTCGGAAACAAGAACGTAAATATTTTTATTATTATTTTTCAAACTCTGTTCATTCCGTTTTTTCATATCATAAGAAAATACAAAATAAAATAATAAATACAACATGTTATCTTCCACGCATACTGTGGGACAGAGAATAATTAATGTAAGTATCTTTTAAGCATTTATAAACATTTATAAGGCTATATAATGACATATTCATGAAAGGCTCCCTAAGACAGTGTTTATCATTAGACAGTGTTTATCATTAGACAGTGTTCATCATTACTAGTCTAGTTTTTAATGTAGTCTTTTTCTAGAAAACTGTTTGAGAAGAATGACCATCAAATATGGAATTCTATAGTCCAGTAATACCACAGTATGAGTCATAATACCCATAAAGCCTAGCGGTCAAACAGGGAAATGGTTCGAATCGTCTTTTCCACCATTCATTTTTTTCTTTGGGGATTTTAGAAACACTAAATATAAGGGCTGTGTTTCGTGCAAGCTTACCCTGGCGTGACGTTTTGATAGCCGCATAAATCTCTCTAGGACAAGGTGACTTTTAGCCATATATTTGCCTGTATTTACCCCCCAAAAATGAAATGCTAATTAGCTGCTAATGTGGTTATCATAAAGAACTACAAATGCCATGATGATGTGGACTAGACTGCTGAATCGAGGCAAAGGTAAGAATCTCTGGATTAACTATCTAATGTTAGCTAAATGTAGTAATGAATAAATTAGCTACATTTCTTTAAATGGACAATTCTGTGAACTGTCTTGTGCATGTTTTAAATTGATACAATACCTGTTAGCAAAGGTGTCAGCTAGAGATGACATAAAAGAGCTTGCAGGGATTTGTAGTTTTGCATGATGTCTATAATAATAATAATATGCCATTTAGCAGACGCTTTTATCCAAAGCGACTTACAGTCATGTGTGCATACATTTTTGTGTATGGGTGGTCCCGGGGATCGAACCCACTACCCTGGCATTACAAGCACCGTGCTCTACCAGCTGAGCTACAGAGGACCACTTTGATGCTAATTAGCATTTTTGAATCTGAAAGTAAATAGAGCTGAATATATTGATAAAAGTCACCTTGTCCGAGAGAGATTTACACGGTTATAAAATGTCACGCCATGGTAAGCCTTCACGAAACACAGACCTTATTTTAAGTTTTTCTAAAATCCCCTATGGGAAAAATGAATGGTGGAAAAAACGATTGGAACCATTTCCCTGTTTGACCACTAGGTTTTATGGGTATTATGACACCTCCACTGTGGGGCTCTATGATAATGCGTTTCCTGTTTCCTGTCTGTAGTCCAGTAATGATAATGCGTTTCCTGTTTCCTGTCTGTAGTCCAGTAATGATAATGCGTTTCTTGTTTCCTGTCTGTAGTTCAGTAATGATAATGCGTTTCTTGTTTCATGTCTGTAGTCCAGTAATGATAATGCGATTTCTTGTTTCCTGTCTGTAGTCCAGTAATGATAATGCGTTTCCTGTTTCCTGTCTGTAGTCCAGTAATGATAATGCATTTCCTGTTTCCTGTCTGTAGTCCAGTAAGGAGTTCCTGGGCATGATGCTGGAGGGGCGGAGACTGCACTGGCTGTTCAACGTGGGTGGAGACACGGCTGAGGTGGAGATGCAGGAGGACGTCCAAACCGATGGTGACTTCAACAACGTGGTCCTGGAAAGGTAACAACTGCCACTGTCATTGGCTGGATTTGTTCTCACTCGGGAAGCCAATTTCTTAACTATTAGACCAAGAGTAATTCCTCATAGTCCAAGGGCGACAATTGGCCTTACAAGTCTCAGGCAGGCTATATCATCAGGAGAGTGTCATTTCAAATAATCTCAGCTACACCACCTGCCATTATCACCACCATCACCACCACCACCATGTTAACCTGCCATTATCACCACCACCACCACCATCACCATGTTAACCTGCCATCTCTCTCTCTCTCTATCTCTCTATCTCTAGGATCCTTCAGTACGGTGAGATGGCCATGTCTTTAGAGATCAGTGAACCCAGAGTGACCAAGGCTGTGGTGGAGGCAGGAGGGGACAGCGGACTGCTCAACCTCCAGACTGAAGACACTGTGTTCTACGTGGGCGGGTACCCCGACACCTTCACGGTGAGAAGCAGCTGTGTGTGATTGGGGAGGCCTAGCTGTGGTTTTCTCCCATATATCTCTAATATTAGTAACTTATAGATATGTTTCCTCTCTCAGCCCCCTCAGTAACCCATATCTCTCTACCTTCTCTCAGCCCCCTCAGTAACCCATATCTCTCCCTACCTTCTCTCAGCCCCCTCAGTAACCCATATCTCTCTCTACCTTCTCTCAGTCCCCTCAGTAACCCATATCTCTCTCTAGCTTCTCTCAGCCCCCCTCAGTAACCCATATCTCTCTCTAGCTTCTCTCAGCCCCCTCAGTAACCCATATCTCTCTCTACCTTCTCTCAGCCCCCTCAGTAACCCATATCTCGCTCTAACCTTCTCTCAGCCCCCTCAGTAACCCATATCTCTCTCTAGCTTCTCTCAGCCCCCTCAGTAACCCATATCTCTCTCTAGCTTCTCTCAGCCCCCTCAGTAACCCATATCTCTCTCTACCTTCTCTCAGCCCCCTCAGTAACCCATATCTCTCTCTACCTTCTCTCAGCCCCCTCAGTAACCCATATCTCTCTCTACCTTCTCTCAGCCCCCTCAGTAACCCATATCTCTCTCTACCTTCTCTCAGCCCCCTCAGTAACCCATATCTCTCTCTACCTTCTCTCAGCCCCCTCAGTAACCCATATCTCTCTCTACCTTCTCTCAGCCCCCTCAGTAACCCATATCTCTCTACCTTCTCTCAGCCCCCTCAGTAACCCATATCTCTCTCTACCTTCTCTCAGCCCCCTCAGTAACCCATATCTCTCTCTAGCTTCTCTCAGCCCCCTCAGTAACCCATATCTCTCTCTAGCTTCTCTCAGCCCCCTCAGTAACCCATATCTCTCTCTACCTTCTCTCAGCCCCCTCAGTAACCCATATCTCTCCCTACCTTCTCTCAGCCCCCTCAGTAACCCATATCTCTCTCTACCTTCTCTCAGCCCCCTCAGTAACCCATATCTCTCTCTACCTTCTCTCAGCCCCCTCAGTAACCCATATCTCTCTACCTTCTCTCAGCCCCCTCAGTAACCCATATCTCTCTCTAGCTTATCTCAGCCCCCTCAGTAACCCATATCTCTCTCTAGCTTCTCTCAGTCCCCTCAGTAACCCATATCTCTCTCTACCTTCTCTCAGTCCCCTCAGTAACCCATATCTCTCTCTACCTTCTCTCAGTCCCCTCAGTAACCCATATCTCTCTCTACCTTCTCTCAGCCCCCTCAGTAACCCATATCTCTCTCTAGCTTATCTCAGTCCCCTCAGTAACCCATATCTCTCTCTAGCTTCTCTCAGTCCCCTCAGTAACCCATATCTCTCTCTACCTTCTCTCAGTCCCCTCAGTAACCCATATCTCTCCCTACCTTCTCTCAGCCCCCTCAGTAACCCATATTTACATTTACATTTACGTCATTTAGCAGACGCTCTTATCCAGAGCGACTTACAAATAGGTGCATTCACCTTATAGCCAGTGGGATAACCACTTTACAATGTTTTATTTTATTTATTTATTTTTTATATTTATATATTTTTTTGGGGGGGGGGGGGGTAAGGGGGGGGGGTAGAATGATTACTTTATCCTATCCCAGGTATTCCTTAAAGAGGTGGGGTTTCAAATGTCTCCGGAAGGTGGTGAGTGACTCCGCTGTCCTGGCGTCGTGAGGGAGCTTGTTCCACCATTGGGGTGCCAGAGCAGCGAACAGTTTTGACTGGGCTGAGCGGGAACAATGCTTCCGCAGAGGTAGGGGAGCCAGCAGGCCAGAGGTGGATGAACGCAATGCCCTCGTTTGGGTGTAGGGACTGATCAGAGCCTGAAGGTACAGAGGTGCCGTTCCCCTCACAGCTCCGTAGGCAAGCACCATGGTCTTGTAGCAGATGCGAGCTTCAACTGGAAGCCAGTGGAGTGTGCGGAGGAGCGGGGTGACGTGAGAGAACTTGGGAAGGTTGAACACCAGACGGGCTGCGGCATTCTGGATGAGTTGTAGGGGTTTAATGGCACAGGCAGGGAGCCCAGCCAACAGCGAGTTGCAGTAATCCAGACGGGAGATGACAAGTGCCTGGATTAGGACCTGTGCCGCTTCCTGTGTAAGGCAGGGTCGTACTCTCCGAATGTTGTAGAGCATGAACCTACAGGATCGGGTCACCGCCTTGATGTTAGCGGAGAACGACAGGGTGCAGGGTCACGCCAAGGCTCTTCGCACTCTGGGAGGAGGACACAACAGAGTTGTCAACCGTGATGGCGAGATCATGGAACAGGCAGTCCTTCCCCGGGAGGAAGAGCAGCTCCGTCTTGCCAAGGTTCAGCTTGAGGTGGTGATCCGTCATCCATACTGATATGTCTGCCAGACATGCAGAGATGCGATTCGCCACCTGGTTATCAGAAGGGGGAAAGGAGAAGATTAGTTGTGTGTCGTCAGCGTAGCAATGATAGGAGAGGCCATGTGAGGATATGACAGAGCCAAGTGACTTGGTGTATAGCGAGAATAGGAGAGGGCCTAGAACTGAGCCCTGGGGGACACCAGTGGTGAGAGCACGTGTTGCGGAGACAGCTTCTCGCCACGCCACTTGGTAGGAGCGACCGGTCAGGTAGGACGCAATCTAAGAGTGAGCCGCGCCGGAGATGCCCAGCTCGGAGAGGGTGGAGAGGAGGATCTGATGGTTCACAGTATCAAAGGCAGCAGACAGGTCTAGAAGGACAAGAGCAGAGGAGATAGAGTTAGCTTTAGCAGTGCGGAGAGCCTCCGTGACACAGAGAAGAGCAGTCTCAGTTGAATGACCAGTCTTGAAACCTGACTGGTTTGGATTAAGAAGGTCATTCTGAGAGAGATAGCAAGAGAGTTGGCTAAAGACGGCACGCTCAATAGTTTTGGAGAGAAAAGAAAGAAGGGATACTGGTCTGTAGTTGTTGACATCAGAGGGATCGAGTGTTGGTTTTTTGAGAAGGGGTGCAACTCTCGCTCTCTTGAAGACGGAAGGGACATAGCCAGCGGTCAAGGATGAGTTGATCAGCGAGGTGAGGTAAGGGAGAAGGTCACCGGAGATGGTCTGGAGAAGAGAGGAGGGGATAGGGTCAAGCGGGCAGGTTGATGGGCGACCTGCCGTCACAAGTCGCAAGATTTTATCTGGAGAGAGAGGGGAGAAAGAAGTCAAAGCATAGGGTAGGGCAGTGTGAGCAGGACCAGCAGTGTCATTTGACTTAAAAAACGAGGATCGGATGTCGTCAACCTTCTTTTCAAAATGGTTGACGAAGTCATCCACAGAGAGGGAGGAGGGGGGGGGGGGATTCAGCAGGGAGGAGAATGTGGCAAAGAGCTTCCTAGGGTTAGAGGCAGATGCTTGGAATTTAGAGTGGTAGAAAGTGGCCTTAGCAGCAGAAACAGATGAAGAAAATGTAGAGAGGAGGGAGTGAAAAGATGCCAGGTCCGCAGGGAGTCTAGCCGGCCGGGAGGATAGGGGACATAGAGAGTCAAAGGATGCAGAAAGGGAGGAGTTTGTGTAGCCTGTGCGGAGAGGAGAGAACAGGGATAGGCAGAGGCATAGTTGACAGGCTGCAGCAGATGGCTACAATAATGCAGAGGAGATCGGAATGAAATGAACTAAACATCTGGGAAAGGAGAGAGCGGGGCCTCCCTCACCACAACTCCCAAATATAACTCTCCCAACTTCCACCTCAGAAACTATAATTGTTGTAAACTACAGCGGTTCAATGTTTTCTAGGAATAGACTAACTTAGTTTATTCAGCTAGCTAACTAGGTGCAGTATTATTCCGTGAAAATTGTCCGGGCACCTCGTCATAAGACGCCACAGCCAGCTAGCATGCCGGACTCCTCAACAACACGGTTTAGCGCCAATACTCGGCCACAACAAACCACCAGTGTATCAACACGCAAGCAGATCGTTCGTGTCCGTGTCTAACGTTGTGGGTTAGTCCCGACAGCTTGAGCGAGTCCGTCGTCAACTTATTCAGCCAGTTAGTTAGCTAGAATAGTTAGCAAACTAGCTAGCCATTGCTTTCAGACAAAGAAGAACCCCTCCTTTCACGGCACGAACACACAGAGAGAGCCAAACTAACGTTAAATAGTCGCCCATGTCCCGAATTCCTTGAACGACTCGGGCTATCATATCTCTCTCTAACTTCTCTCTCTCTCTCTGTTCTTCTCTCAGCCCCCTCTCCAGCTCCAGCTGCCCAACTTCAAGGGCTGTTTTGAGCTGGAGACCCTGAATGAGGAGGTGCTCAGTCTCTATAACTTCGAGAACATCTTCCAACTCAACACCACCGAGGAGAAACCATGTGGAAGGTGAGACCACTAGCAGATCACTACATCCTATCTCTATGGCTGGAGCGCTGAATACTACCAACAGCCTTTAACCACTGTGGACTTCTGCATCTGGGAGCTATAGTTATAGTTTCCATCCCCTACAAAAAGCTGATCTTATATTTTGCGGTCTACACTCTTAGAAAAAAAGGTTTCCAAAAGGGTTCTTCAGCTGTCCCCAAAGGATAACCCTTTTTTGGTTCCAGGTAGAACCATTTTGGGTTCCAGGTAGAACCCTTTTGGGTTCCATTTAGAACCCTCTGTGGAAAGGGTTCTACATGGAACCAAAAGCAGTTATTCAAAGGGTTCTCCTACGGGGACAGCCGAAGAACCCTTTTAAGTTCTAGATAGCAACATTTTTTTCTAAGAGTGTAGGGCCTAGTTCACTCAGTTAGCAAAACCAAATGTACAACATTGTCTACGAATATTGTGATGTTGTTTGCCATGTTAGTGACGTGTGTTTCTTTGTTTGTCAGAGCGAAGCCAGTGTTGACCCAGCAGTGGGTGAACGACGCGGCCTACTTTGACGGGACGGGTTACGCTGAGGTCACCTTCAAGGAGGACACAGGGAAGATGCAGCGCTTTGAACAGGAAGTTAAACTGATGAGTCACAACGGCATCCTGCTCATACTCCACAGCCAGGTCAGAGGTCACGCTACTGCTGCTGGGGTTTAAATCTCAACACTACACTGGCATGAAAATATATAAATGTTCACAGTGTTTAGCACCGGATAGGATAGGAAAGGATGAACGTTAATGTCCCCGAGGGGAAAACTGTCTTAGACACACAGTACTGCTGTATATAAAATAACTGCTGTGTCCCGTAGTATCATACTATAATCTATCTAATGACTGTTAACGCTCTTATAAAAACAATGTTTTGAGTCCTGATTCACTTAGACACTTTCCATCATGGATTTAAAACATTGGAATGGTGTAACCATTGTCATAGTTAAATCCATACAATACAGTGTGCTTGTGCACACTTCAGGGGAAAGGTAGAGAGTCAGGATGTAGCCAACATTATTGATGCCCTGTTGGTTCCTGTTTGAACCTGTCTGTGTATTGAAGCCCTGTTGGTTTCTGTTTTAACCTGTCTGTGTATTGAAGCCCTGTTGGTTTCTGTTTTAACCTGTCTGTGTATTGATGCCCTGTTGGTTCCTGTTTGAACCTGTCTGTGTATTGACACCCTGTTGGTTCCTGTTTGAACCTGTCTGTGTATTGACGCCCTGTTGGTTCCTGTTTGAACCTGTCTGTGTATTGAAGCCCTGTTGGTTCCTGTTTGAACCTGTCTGTGTATTGAAGCCCTGTTGGTTCCTGTTTGAACCTGTCTGTGTATTGACGCCCTGTTGGTTCCTGTTTGAACCTGTCTGTGTATTTAACCCCATCAGGAGAAGTTCCTGTGCTTGGCGGTGCGTCAGGGACGTCTCAGGGTCTTCTATGACGTCACTGGTTCTCTACAGGAACTGGAGCCTAAAGACCCGGACTCACCTTACCTCAAGATCAGCGACGCTGACCCCAAATCTGTAAGAAACATTATACCCTAGCTAGTGTTAAAGGCTGTAAGTAAGCGCGTCTGCTAAATGACGTAAATGTAAGTACACTGACATTAAAGCTAGTGCAAACATAGAAATAGAGTTGCTCTTGGACATGCAGTACAATACATGCAGTACAATACATGCAGTATAATACATGCAGTACAATACATGCAGTATTCATTCATTGTCTTTGGGCAACAAGTAGTAAGTATGTATTGTGTTGGTGTGATGAGGAGGTTTGCAGTTTTGGAAAATAGTTTCTTAACCTCAAGACATTTTCTCCTGGAAGGTTAAAACCTTTTTTATTGCAGTGGGCTAAATCAGGGTCACACAGAGTGTTTCTTGGTAGTCTTAAACAAATCTACTTTGAAACAAAAATATCCACCTCACACACGTGGTTATGGGCTTTAGAAAAGAAGACACCTGTACCATGTCAGATATAGAGTTGAAATGTATTCCATTTTGAGTTTGCATCCCAATATTACACTTTATATACATCACAGAAGACTGAAATATAACAAAACCGTTTGACATGGAAACACCGGACCTAGGGCATAAAAAAAAAAAAAAAAACGGTTTATTAACTATGAAACTATGAAAAATATTAATAACATTCCACCCATGAGGCCACTAGAGGGCGCATTGGTCATTCGACTGCAGGAACATTTACAGTTGAAGTCGGAGGTTTACATACACTTAGGTTGGAATCATTAAATCTTGTTTTTCAACCACTCCACAAATTTCTTGTTAACAAACTATAATTTTGGCAAGTCGGTTAGGACATCTACTTTGTGCATGACACAAGTAATTTTTCCAACATTGTTTACAGACAGATTATTTCACTTATAATTCACTGTATCACAATTCCAGTGGGTCAGAGGTTTACATACACTAAGTTGACTGTGCCTTTAAACAGCTTGGAAAGTTCCAGAAAATGATGTCATGGCTTTAGAAGCTTCTGATAGGCTAATTGACATCATTTGAGTCAATTGGAGGTGTACCTGTGAATGTATTTCAAGGCCTGCCTTCAAACTCAGTGCCTCTTTGCTTGACATCATGGGAAAATCAAAAGAAATCAGCCAAGACCTCATTAAAAAAAATGGTAGACCTCCACAAGTCTGGTTCATCCTTGGGAGCAATTTCCAAACACCTGAAGGTACCACGTTCATCTGTACAAACAATAGTACGCAAGTATAAACACCATGGGACCGCAGCCGTCATACCGCGCAAGAAGGAGACGCGTTCTGTCTCCTAGAGATGAATGTACTTTGGTGCGAAAAGTGCAGAAAAACACCATCCCAACCGTGAAGCACGGGGGTGGCAGCATCATGCTGTGAGGGTGCTTTGCTGCAGGAGGGACTGGTGCACTTCACAAAATAGATGGCATCATGACGAAGGGAAATTATGTGGATATATTGAAGCAACACCTCAAGACATCAGTCAGGAAGTTAAAGCTTGGTCGCAAATGGGTCTTCCTAATGGACAATGACTATAGAAAATTTGTGGGCAGAACTGGAAAAGCGTGTGCGAGCAAGGAGGCCTACAAACCTGACTCAGTTACACCAGCTCTGTCAGGAAGAATGGGCCAAAATTCACCCAACTTATTGTGGGAAGCTTGTGGAAGGCTCCCCGAAACGTTTGACCCAAGTTAAACAATTTAAAGGCAATGCTACCAAATACTAATTGAGTGTATGTAAACTTCTGACCCACTGGGAATGTGATGAAAGAAATAAAAGCTGAAATAAATCACTCTCTCTACTATTATTCTGACATTTCACATTCTTAAAATAAAGTGGTGATCCTAACTGACCTAAGACAGGGAATTTTTACTAGGATTAAATGTCAGGAATTGTGAAAAACTGAGTTTAGATGTATTTGGCTAAGGTGTATGTCAACTTCCGAATTCAACTGTGTGTGCAAGTTGAAAAGTGTAGTGTTTGTGTTCCTGTGTAGTTGGAGATCATCCTCCTCTATGATACGACCACGCGTGTTGTGGTGAGGAACAACCGCCAAACCCTGTTTAACTACGTCTTCACCACGCCCCTGCCACGCTTCGAAGGCAGCTACTACCTGGCCGGAGTCCCAGAGGAGAAGATGCCTGAAAAGTGAGCAACATACACACACACACGCACAGACACGCAGACACACACACACACACGCATGACCACACACACACACGCAGACACACACACACGCAGACACACACACACGCAGACACACACACACACACGCACAGACACGCAGACACACACAGACACGCAGACACACACACACACACGCAGACACACACACACACGCAGACACACACACACGCAGACACATACACACGCAGACACACACACACACACACAGACACACAACACACACACGCAGACACACACACACACGCAGACACACACACACGCAGACACACACACACGCAGACACACACACACGCAGACACACACACACACAGACACACACACACACACACGCAGACACACACAGGAAAGACATTCCCAAGTATGAAACACTATTTGACTGCAGTATGTTAACTCTTCATGATATTTTTCTCCCTCTACCCAGCCTGAAGGCCCTGTTCCCTCGTCAGGGCTCTCTTAAGGGCTGTTTCAGGAACGTCAAGGCCATGAACTCTCACATCGACCTGAAGAGAATGAGCAGCTCTGGGGTCAGCTACGGCTGTGCCAACGACCTACTGGTTAGTATACTGTTAGTTATGGGCAGATCTGGGGTCAGCTACGGCTGTGCCAACGACCTACTGGTTAGTATACTGTTAGTTATGGGCAGGTCTGGGGTCAGCTACGGCTGTGCCAACGACCTACTGGTTAGTATACTGTTAGTTATGGGCAGGTCTGGGGTCAGCTACGGCTGTGCCAACGACCTACTGGTTAGTATACTGTTAGTTATGGGCAGATCTGGGGTCAGCTACGGCTGTTCCAACGACCTACTGGTTAGTATACTGTTAGTTATAGGCAGGTCTGGGGTCAGCTACGGCTGTGCCAACGACCCTACTGGTTAGTATACTGTTAGTTATGGGCAGATCTGGGGTCAGCTACGGCTGTGCCAACGACCTACTGGTTAGTATACTGTTAGTTATAGGCAGGTCTGGGGTCAGCTACGGCTGTGCCAACGACCTACTGGTTAGTATACTGTTAGTTATAGGCAGGTCTGGGGTCAGCTACGGCTGTTCCAACGACCTACTGGTTAGTATACTGTTAGTTATAGGCAGGTCTGGGGTCAGCTACGGCTGTGCCAACGACCTACTGGTTAGTATACTGTTAGTTATGGGCAGATCTGGGGTCAGCTACGGCTGTGCCAACGACCTACTGGTTAGTATACTGTTAGTTATGGGCAGATCTGGGGTCAGCTACGGCTGTGCCAACGACCTACTGGTTAGTATACTGTTAGTTATGGGCAGATCTGGGGTCAGCTACGGCTGTTCCAACGACCTACTGGTTAGTATACTGTTAGTTATGGGCAGATCTGGGGTCAGCTACGGCTGTTCCAACGATCTGCTGGTGAGTATTGAGACAATAACACTCTCAGCCACAGGGATACATTATATGAAATATTCCCTGACCAAGATGGCTGTCCTTTTAGTCACGTTGCTGAGATGCCAATGTCCATTCTAGTGTTCTAATTCTGTGCTCTCTGTATATCAGGTGGCCCGTGAGGCCCACTTCTCAGGCCAGAGTTACTTGGACCTGTCTCCAGACAGCATCCCTGGTCTCAGGAACAGCTTCTACTGCCGGCTTCGGCTTCCGCACAGACCAGAAGAACGGACTCTGTTCTAACCAAGGACTCAGTACTCCCCTCTCTCTCTCTCTCTCTCTTCTCTTCTCTGTTCTGCTATTCCTCTCTTCTCTCTCTCTTTCTTCTCTCTATCTCATCTGATGCTCTCTCTCTCTCCTCTCTCTCTCTCTTCTCTTGTCTCTGTGCTTTCTTCTCATGTGTCTGTGTTCTCTCCTGTCTCTTCTCTGTCTCTTCTCTCTTGTCTGCTCTCTTCTCTCTTTCTGTCCTCCTCTCTCTCCTCATTCTGTCTCACTCTTCTCACTCTCTCTGTCTCTCTCTGTCTCTCTCTCTGTCTCTCTCTCTCTGTCTCTCTCTCTCTCTCTCTCTCTCTCTCTCTGTGTCTCTGTGTCGTGGTGTTCTCTCTGTCTCTCTCTCTGTCTCTCTCTCTCTCTCTCTGTCTCTCTCTCTGTCTCTCTCTCTCTCTCTCTGTCTGTGTTCTCTCTCTGTCTCTCTCTCTCTCTCTTTGTCTCTCTCTTTGTCTCTCTCTCTATCTGGTGTTCTCTCTCGTCATGACGGTGTGTGATGTAATGTGTGTTCTCTCGTCAGGACGGCGTGTGCCAGGTGTTCCTAGATAAGGGTCATGTGATAGTGAGGGCAGGTAACAACGAGGTGAAGACTCAGAAGACCTACAACGATGACAACGATCATTATGTAGCTCTGTACAGCAACAGCAATGGGTAGGATTTACCATCTATCAACTACATGATCATTATGTAGCTGTACAGCAACTACCAACTCAATTAGTATTATCTACCACTGATCTCGAGTTGACTAAGGCTAATTCAACATACATTAGCTGGATACTATTTGATAACCCCTGCCCATGTGACATGTTGGGTTGCTGACTCGTTGCTGATGTCTTGTGTCGTGGTTTGTGTCTCTGTAGGTTGCGTCTGTATGTGGATGACGTCCTGGAGAAGGCTGGGGATAGTGGTCGTGGAGGGGACAGCAGCCAGGCGGCATTACTACCTGGAGGGGTCTACCTGGGAGGAACACCTGACAGCAGCCTCAACAACCTTACCGGCTGTCTTAGCAACCTGTTCATCAAGAGGTTAGTAACCTTACTGGCTGTCTTAGTAACCTTACTGGCTGTCTTAGTAACCTTACCGCTGTCTTAGTAACCTTACCGGCTGTCTTAGTAACCTTACCGGCTGTCTTAGCAACCTGTTCATCAAGAGGTTAGTAACCTTACTGGCTGTCTTAGCAACCTTACTGGCTGTCTTAGTAACCTTACCGGCTGTCTTAGTAACCTTACCGGCTGTCTTAGCAACCTGTTAATCAAGAGGTTAGTAACCTTACTGGCTGCCATAGCAACCTTACCGGCTGTCTTAGCAACCTTACCGGCTGTCTTAGCAACCTTACCGGCTGTCTTAGCAACCTTACCGGCTGTCTTAGTAACCTTACCGGCTGTCTTAGTAACCTTACCGGCTGTCTTAGCAACCTTACCGGCTGTCTTAGCAACCTTACCGGCTGTCTTAGCAACCTTACCGGCTGTCTTAGCACCCTTACCGGCTGTCTTAGTAACCTTACCGGCTGTCTTAGGAACCTTACCGGCTGTCTTAGTAACCTTACCGGCTATCTTAGCAACCTTACCGGCTGTCTTAGTAACCTTACCGGCTGTCTTAGTAACCTTACCGGCTATCTTAGCAACCTTACCGGCTGTCTTAGTAACCTTACCGGCTGTCTTAGTAACCTTACCGGCTATCTTAGCAACCTTACCGGCTGTCTTAGTAACCTTACCGGCTGTCTTAGTAACCTTACCGGCTGTCTTAGTAACCTTACCGGCTATCTTAGCAACCTTACCGGCTGTCTTAGTAACATTACCGGCTGTCTTAGTAACCTTACCGGCTGTCTTAGCAACCTTACCGGCTGTCTTAGCAACCTCACCGGCTGTCTTAGTAACCTTACCGGCTGTCTTAGTAACCTTACCGGCTGTCTTAGCAACCTGTTCATCAAGAGGTGAACAACATATGGGGTTAAGAGCACAGGAATAGACAGAGCAGAGAAAGTAGGGAGGTGTGGAGGATTACATTCATTTCACAGTTTAAAATTGAGAGATGGATATGTTGCTACTACTACTAGATTAGAAACTAATTCTCTAAGACTAGATCTGATATACCACTGGAATAATATAACTGGAACTGTATCCCATGACAACGGGCCAACAACACTAGAATGACTGTAACGTTACTCTACAGAGACAAGCCTTCTCAGATGGTGGTGAACCTGATGAATGCTAAGGAGAACATCGACGTTCCTCTAGATTGTCCTGCTGCCAAGAAACCTCAGCAGATCCTGGCCACACCCCCACGCCAGAAGAAGCCTAAGGTACCTGACCTGCCACCATGGAGATATACAGTATATAATAAAGCATCTTCACTCTGGATTGAGTTGGTTGACCTGACACCAAAAACGGTTACTTTTGAAATTATTGCAAATGTATTAAATATAAAAAACTGAAATATCATATATTTATACATTTGTCATTTAGCAGACGCTAAATGTATATATATATATAAGTATTCAGACCCTTTACTCATTACTTTGTTGAAGCACTTTTGGCAGCGATTACAGCCTCCGAGTCTTCTTGGGTATGACGCTACAAGCTTGGCACACCTGTATTTGGGGAGTTTCTCCCATTCTTTTCTGCAGATTCTCTCAAGCTCTGTCAGGTTGGATGGGGAGCGTCGCTGCACAGCTATTTTCAGGTCTCTCCAGAGATGTTAGATCGGGTTCAAGTCCGGGCTCTGGCTGGGCCACTCAAGGACATTCAGAGACTTGTCCCGAAGCCACTCCTGCGTTGTCTTGGCTGTGTGCTTAGGGTAGTTGTCCTGTTGGAAGGTGAACCTTTGCCCCAGTCTGAGGTCCTGAGCAGGTTTCCCTTGATCGTGACTAGTCTCCCAGTCCCTGCCGCTGAAAAACATCCCCACAGCATGATGCTGCCACCACCATGCTTCACCGTAGGGATGGTCCCAGGTTTCCTCCAGACGTGACGCTTGGCATTCAGGCCAAAGCGTTCAATCTTAGTTTCATCAGATCAGAGAATCTTGTTTCTCATGGTCTGAGAGTCCTTTAGGTGCCTTTTTGCAAACTCCAAGCGGGCTGTCATGTGCCTTTTACTGAGGAGTGGCTTCTGTCTGGCCACTCTACCATAAAGGCCTGATTGGTGGAGTGCTGCAGAGATGGTTGTCCTTCTGGAAGGTTCTCCCATCTCCACAGAGGAATTCTGGAGCTCTGTCAGAGTGACCAACGGGTTCTTGGTCACCTCCCTGACCAAGGCCCTTCTCCCCCGATTGCTCAGTTTGGCCGGGCGGCCAGCTCTAGGAAGAGTCTTGGTGGTTCCAAACTTCTTCCATTTAAGAATGATGGAGGCCACTGTGTTCTTGGGGACCTTCAATGCTGCAGAAATGTTTTGGTACCCTTCCCCAGATCTGTGCCTCGACACAATCCTGTCTCGGAGCTCTACGGACAATTCTTTCGACCTCATGGCTTGGTTTTTGCTCATGTCCAATCAATTGAATTTACCACAGGTGGATGCCAATCAAGTTGTAGAAACATCTCAAGGATGATCAATGGAAACAGGATGCACCTGAGCTAAATTTTCGAGTATCATAGCAAAGGGTCTGAATACTTGTGTAAATAAGGTATTTTTTTTATTTCTAAAAACCTGTTTTCGCTTTGTCATTATGGGTTATTTTGTGTAGATTGAATTTTAGTTTTTTTAAATTAATTTTAGAATAAGGCTGTAACGTAACAGAATGTGGAAAAAGGGAAGGGGTCTGAATATCTGTTTCTGTCTTCCTCTCCTATGTTCTCCATCACATTTTCAGCGTCTAACTTTCCTAGACACCTGCTCGTCGAACATCTCATTCCAAAATCATGGGCATTAGTATGGAGTTGGTTCCCCCCCTTTGCTGCTATAACAGCCTCCGCTCTTCTGGGAAGGCTTTCCACTAGATGTTGGAACATTGCTGCGGGGACTTGCTTCCATTCAGCCAAAAGAGCATTAGTGAGGTTGGGCACTGATGTTGGGTGATTAGGCCTGGCTCGCAGTCGCCGTTCCAATTCATCCCAAAGGTGTTCGATGGGGTTGAGGTCAGGGCTCTGTGCAGGCCAGTCAAGTTCTTCCACACCGATCTCGACAAACCATTTCTGTATGGACCTCCCTTTGTGCATGGGAGCATTGTCTTGCTGAAACAGGAAAGGGCCTTCCCAAAACTGTTGCCACAAATTTGGAAGCACAGAATCGTCTAGAATGTCATTGTATGCTGTAGCGTTAAGATTTCCCTTCAATGGAACTAAGGGGCCTAGCCCGAACCATGAAAAACAGCCCCAGACCATTATTCCTCCTCCACCAAACTTTACAGTTGTCACTATGCATTGGGGTAAGTAGCGTTCTCCTGGCATCCGCCAAACCCAGATTTGTCACTTGGACTGCCAGATGGTGAAGCGTGATTCATCACTCCAGAGAACGCGTTTCCACTGCTCCAGAGTCCAATGTCAGCGAGCTTTACACCACTCCAGCCGACGCTTGGCATTGTGCGTGGTGATCTTAGGCATGTGTGCGGCTGCTCGGCCATGGAAACCCATTTCATGAAGCTCCTGACGAACAGTTATTGTGCTGATGTTGCGTCCAGAGGCAGTGTTGCAACCGATAACATACGATTTTTACTCGCTACATGCTTCAGCACTCAGCGGCCCCGTTCTGTGAGCTTGTGTGGCCTACCACTTAGCGGCTGAGCTGTTGTTGCTCCAAGATGTTTACACTTCACAATAACACTACTTAGAGTTGACCGGGGCAGCTCTAGCATGGCAGAAATTTTACGAACTGACTTGTTGGAAAGGTGGCATCCTATGACAGTGCCACGTTGAAAGTCACTGAGCTCTTCAGTAAGGCCATTCTACTGCCAATGTTTGTCTATGGAGATTGCAGTGCTCGATTGTATACACCTGTCAGCAACGGGTGTGGCTCAAATAGCCGAATCCACTAATTTGATTAATGTAGTGTATCAGTGGATGAACAACCCTCTCTATCTACCCTTTCCCCTGGTCCTTTACAACAACTCACTGTGAAATTCTCTTTCCTTCCTTCCGCCCTTCCTTCCATCCTTCCTTCCTTCCTTCCTTCCTTCCTTCCTTCCTTCCTTCCTTCCTTCCTTCCTTCCTTCCTTCCTTCCTTCCTTCCTTCCTTCCTTCCTTCCTTCCTCCCTCCCTCCCTCCCTCCCTCCCTCCCTCCCTCCCTACCTCCCCACCTCCCCCCTCCCCCCCTCCCCACCCCCCTCCCCCCTCCCCCCTCCCTCCCCCCCCTCCCTCCCTCCCTCCCTCCCTCCCCCCCTCCACACCTCCCCCCCTCCCCCCCTCCCCCCTCCCTCCCCGCCTCCCCCCTCCCTTCCTACCTCTACAGGGTAAACAAAGGAAGCCTGCTGGTGGTAGTTGGTCAGGCGGGCAGAGCCGCAGTGCCAGGGAGTCCTGCCAGGGGGAGCTGGCCAATCAGGAGGTTGGAGGTCTGCACTTCAGTGGCTCCTCCCACAGCCACCAGCGCTACGACACGCTTCCCGAGGCCTTCAGCAGGACGTGAGTACTAGTACCAGTTTTACCATATCCAATCCTCTGGGATCTAGGACTGTCTAGGGTGAACGGCTAGGAGTCTGTTTGGAATTCAGCTAGAGTGGTGTTTGAGATCGGCTACAGTGCAGTTGTTGACATGCAGATTGACTGATCTACAAATCATCCTGCATCCTAAATAACTGCTCAGTATTATTTGTAGATCAGTTAGCCTGCTCAATCTGTGATCAGCAACTGAGCAAAATGGCCGGTAAACAACACCTTTCCCACCTGTCACTGCCCCGTCTCTCCCACCTGTAACACCTGTCATGCCCCCGGCTCTCACACCTGTAACAACCTGTCACTGCCCCCGTCTCTCCCACCTGTAACCCTGTTCCGGCCGCACTGGCACTCAACTCGGCCCCGTCTCTCCCACCTTTCACCACCTGTCCATGCCCCGTCTCTCCCCTTTCCCCCCTGTCCACTCTGGCCCCGTCGCCCCACCTTTCCTTCCCCACCTGTCCTGCCCCGTCTCTCCAACCTGTAACACCTGTCCTGCCCCCTGCCCCCAGCCCCAGTTCTCTCCCACCTTTCCCCACCTGTCACTGCCCCGTCTCTCCCACCTGTAACACCTGTCACTGCCCCGTCTCTCCCACCTGTAAACACATGTCACTACTGCCGCCCCCGTCTCTCACCCCCCCTCCCACCTGTAACACATGTCACTGCCCCGTCTCTTCTCCCACCTGTACCCTGTCACGGCCCCGTCTCTCCCGACCTTTCCCACACCTGTCACTGCCCCGTCTCTCCCACCTGCTAACACCGTCACTGCCCTGCCCCGTCTCCCCACCTTTCCCCCTGTCACTGCCCCGTCTCTCCCACATGTAACACCTGTCCTGCCCCGTCTCTCCACCTTACACCTGTCACTGCCCCGTCCTCTCCCACCTGTAACACACCTTGTCCACGCCACCGTCTCTCACACCTTCCCCACCTGTCACTGCCCTGTCCTCGTCTCTCCCACCTGTAACACCTGTCCTGCCCTGTCTCTCCCACCTTTCCCACCTGTCACTGCCCCGTCTCTCCCACCTGTAACACCTGTCACTGCCCCGTCTCTCCCACCTTTCCCACCTGTCACTGCCCCGTCTCTCCCACCTTTCCCACCTGTCCACTGGCCCCGTCTCTCCCACTTCCCTGACTCTGCCCGTCGCTCCCACCTTCCCACCTGTCACTGCCCCCGGTCTCGTCCCACCTGTAACACCTGCACTGCCTGCCCCGTCTCTCCCACCTTTCCCACTCTTCACTGCCCCGCTCTCCCAACCTTGTACACCTGTCACTGCCCCCGTCCTCCCACCCTGTACCCCCTGTCACTCTGGCCCCGTCTCTCCCACCGTAACACACTGTCACTGCCCTCTCTCCCACCTTCACTGCCCCTTCCTCTCCCACCTTAACACCTGTCAACTGCCCGTCTTCCCACCGTAACATCTGTCCACTGCCCCTCTCTCCCACCTGTAACACCTGTCACTGCCCCGTCTCTCCCACCTGTAACACCTGTCACTGCCCCGTCTCTCCCACCTTTCCCACCTGTCACTGCCCCGTCTCTCCCACCTGTAACACCTGTCACTGCCCCGTCTCTCCCACCTTTCCCACCTGTCACTGCCCCGTCTCTCCCACCTGTCCCACCTGTCCACTGCCCCCTTCCTCCCACCTTTCGCCCCCTCACCTGCCAACTGGCGCCGCCCCGTCCTCCCAACCTTTCCCCACCTGTCACTGCCCCGTCTCTCCCACCTGTAACACCTGTCACTGCCCCCGTCTCTCCACCTTTCCCACTGTCACTCTGCCCCGTCCTCTTCCCACCTGTACACCTGTCCACGTTCACCTCTGCCCCCCGTCTCCCCCACCTGTAACACCTTTCCTGCCCGTCTCTCCCCCTGTACCACACCTGTCACTGCCCCGGCTCTGCTCTCCCACCTGTAACACCTGTTCACTGCCCCCGTTCTCTCCCCCTGTACAACCTGTCACTGCCCCGTCTCTCCCAACCTTTCCCACCTTCACTGCCCCGTCTCTCCCCCTTTCCCACCGCACTGCCCCGTCTCTGTTCACTGCCCCCCGTCTCTTCCCACCTGTAACACTGTCACTGCCCCGTTCTCTCCCACCTTTCCCACCTTGGGGGGGGGGGGGGTCACTGCCCGTCCTCCCACTCCCACCTTTCCCACCTGTCACTGCCCCGTCTCTCCCACCTTTCCCACCTGTCACTGCCCCGTCTCTCCCACCTTTCCCACCTGTCACTGCCCCGTCTCTCCCACCTGTACCACCTGTCACTGCCCCGTCTCTCCCACCTGTAACACCTGTCACTGCCCCGTCTCTCCCACCGTCCCACCGGCCACTGCCCCGTCTCCCCACCTTTCCCACCCTGCACTGACTGCCCCTTTCTCTCCCACCTTCCCCAACCGTCACTGCCCCGTCTCTCCCACTGTAACACCTGTCCCCTGCCCTTCTCTCCCACCTTTCCCACCTGTCACTGCCCCGTCTCTCCCACCTTTCCCACCTGTCACTGCCCCGTCTCTCCCACCTGTAACACCTGTCACTGCCCCGTCTCTCCCACCTGTAACACCTGTCACTGCCCCGTCTCTCCCACCTGTAACACCTGTCACTGCCCCGTCTCTCCCACCTGTAACACCTGTCACTGCCCCGTCTCTCCCACCTGTAACACCTGTCACTGCCCCGTCTCTCCCCCCTTATCACCTTCCCACTGCCCCGTCTCTCCCACCTGTACCCCCTGTCACTGCCCCGTCTCTCCCACCTGTAACACCTGTCACTGCCCCGTCTCTCCCACCTGTAACACCTGTCACTGCCCCGTCTCTCCCACCTTTCCCACCTGTCACTGCCCCGTCTCTCCCACCTTTCCCACCTGTCACTGCCCCGTCCTCGCCCCACCTTTCCCACCTGTCACTGCCCCGTCTCTCCCACCTGTAACACCTGTCACTGCCCCGTCTCTCCCACCTGTCACACCTGTCACTTTGCCCCCCCGTCCTCTCCACCCTTAACCCTGGCCCTTGTGCCCCTTCTCTCCCCACCTGTAACACCTGTCACTGCCCCCTCTCCACCTTTCCACCTGTTCACTGCACTCTCGCTCCCACCGTTCCCACCTTCACCTGCCCCGTCTCTCCCACCTGTAAACACTTTCACTGCCCGCCGTCTCTCCCCTGTAACACCCTGTCACTCTGGCCCCGTCTCTCCCACCTTTCCCAACCTGTACTGCCCCTCTCTCCCACCTTTCCCACCTGTTCACTGCCGCCGTCTCTCCCACCTTTCCCCTGTCACTGCCCCCGTCTCTCCACCTGTAACACCTGTCACTGCCCCTTCTCGATCCACCTGTAACACTGTCACGGCCCCCCGTCTCTCCGCACCTTCCCACCTGTCACTGCCCCTTCTCTCCCACCTTTCCCACCTGTCACTGCCCGTCTCTCCCACTGTAACACCTGTCCTGCCCCGTCTCTCCCACATTTCCCCCCTAGAAAACAAAAGAGGAGTGTCACTCGGCCCCCGTCCTCTCCACCGTGTAACAACCAACACCTGTCCGCCCATCTCTCCCACCTTTTTCCCACCTGTCACTGCCACTGCCCCGTCTCTCCCACCTTTCCCACCTGTCACTGCCCCGTCTCTCCCACCTGTAACACCTGTCACTGCCCCGTCTCTCCCACCTGTAACACCTGTCACTGCCCCGTCTCTCCCACCTGTAACACCTGTCACTGCCCCGTCTCTCCCACCTGTACACCTGTCACTGCCCCGTCTCTCCCACCTTTCCACCCGTGTCCAACTGCGCCCCGTCTCTCCCACCTGTACCACTGTCCACTGCCCCGTCTCTCCACCGTACCAGCCTGTCACTGCCCCGTCCTCCACCGTACTAACACCTGTGCACTGCCGCCGTCCTACCACCTTTCCCCCACCTGTCACTGCCCCGTTCTCCCCACCTGTAACACACCTGGCATGCCCCGTCTCTCCCCAACCTTTCCACCTGTCAACTTCCGCCCCCGTCTCTCCCAACCTTACACCTTTCAACTACTGCCCCCCGTTCTCGCTCCCACCTTCCCACCTGTCACTCTGCCCCGTCTCCCAGCCTTTCCCACTGTCACTGCCCCCGCTCTCCCACCTGTCATGCCCCGTCTCTCCCCCCTTTCCCACCTGTCACTGCCGCCCCTCCTCTCTCCCACCTGTAACACCTTGTCACTCACTGCCCCCCGCTCTCCCACCTTTCCCACCTGTCACTGCCCCGTCTCTCCCACCTGTAACACCTGTCACTGCCCCGTCTCTCCCACCTGTAACACCTGTCACTGCCCGCCCCGTCTCTCTCCCACCGTACCACCCTGTCACTGCCCTGCGACTGCCCCGCCCTTGCCCCGTCTCTCCCATCCCCACCTTTTTCACTCCCCGTCTCTCCACCTGTTAACACCTGTCACTGCCCGCCCCGTCTCTCCACCTGTAACATCTGTCACTGCCCCGTCTCTCCCAACTGTAACAACCTGTCACGCTCTGCCCCGTCTCTCTCCCACCTGAACACCTGTCACTGCCCCGTCGCTCCCACCTTTCCCACCTTCACTGCCCTTCTCTCTCCTCCCACCTGTACCACCTGTCACTGCCCGTCTCTCCCACCTTTCCCCACCTGCACTGCCCCTTCTCCCCACCTTCCGCCTGTCACTGTCCCCGTCTCTCCCCCTTTCCTTCCCACCTGCCACTGCCCCGTCTCCCCACCTTTCCCACCTGTCACTGCCGCCCGTCTCTCCCACCCTTGTAACACCTGTCCACTGCCCCGTCTCTTCTTCCCACCTTTCCCACCTGTCACTCTGCCCTGCCCCTGTCTCTTCCCACCTGTACACCTGTCACTGGCCCCTTCTCTCCCAACCTGTAAACACCTGTCAACTGCCCCTGCCCTTCCTCCGCACCTTTAACACCTGTCACTGCCCCCCTGCCCCGTCTCTCCCACCTTAACACCTGTCACCTTCTGCCCCGCCCCGTCTCTCCACCTGTAACACCTTCACTGCCCGCGTCTCTCCCACCTTTCCCCACCTGTCACTGCCCCGTCTCTCCGCCTCCCACCTTTCCCACCTGTACTCGCCCCTTCTCCCCCACCTGGAAACCTGTCACGGCCCCGCGTCTCTCCCACCCTTTCCCACCTGGTCCACTGCCCCGTCTCTCCCACCGTTCCCACCTGTCCTGCCCCTTCGCTCCCACCTGTTCCCACCTGTCCACTGCCCGTCTCTCCCTCTCTCCCACCTTTCCCACCTGTACTCTGCCCGTCTCTTCTCCCACCTGTAACACCTGTCACTGCCCGTCTCTCCCACCTGTACACCTGTCAAACTTCCCCGCTCTTCGCTCCCCCCTTTCCACCTGTCACTCCCGTCTCTCCCACCTTTCCCACCTGTCACGCCCCCGTCTCTCCCCCTGGAACAACCTGTCACTGCCCGTCCTCTCCCACCTTTCCCCACCTGTCACTGGCCCCGTCTCTCCCCCTTTCCTTCCCACCTGTCACTCTTCCCCGTCTCTCCCACCTTAACACCTGTCCACTGCCCCGTCTCTCCCATCCCCTCCCAACCTTTCCCACCTGCCACGTGCCCCGTCTCTCCCACCTTTCCCACCTGTCACTGTCACGCCTCGCCCCCGTCTCTCCCACCTGTAACACCTGTCCTGCCCCGTCTTCGCCCACCTGTAACAACCTTTCCACTGCCGCCGTCTCTCCCACCTGTAAAACCTGTCCACGGCCCGCCTCCCACCTGTAACACCTGTCACGGCCCGCCCTTCTCTCCCACCTTTCCCACCTGATCACTACTCTGCCCACTGCTCCCCCGTCTCTCACTCCCACCTGTCCCACCTGTTCATGCCAGCCGTCTCTCTCCCCTTCTCCCACCTGTACACCTGTCACTGCCCGCCCCCCGTCGCTCCACCTTTCCCCCGCTGCACTGCCCCCCGTCTCTCCACTTTCCCACCTATGTCACTGGCCCCGCTCTCTCTCCCACCTTTCCCACCTTCCACTGTGCGCGCCTCCGTCTCTCCTCCCACCTGTAACACCTGTCACTGCCCCGTCTCTCCCACCTGTAACACCTGTCACTGCCCCGTCTCTCCCACCTGTAACACCTGTCACTGCCCCGTCTCTCCCACCTGTAACACCTGTCACTGCCCCGTCTCTCCCACCTGTAACAACCTGTCACTTGCCCCGTCTCCCTAACTGTAACACCTGTCACTGCCCCCCCGTCTCTCCCACCTGTAACACCTGTCACTGCCCCGTCTCTCCCACCTGTAACACCTGTCACTGCCCCGTCGCTTCCACCTGTAACACCGGTCACTTGCCCCGTCGCTCCCACATTTTCCCACCTGTGCACTGCCCCGTCTTCCTCCCCACCTTTCCCACTGTCACTGCCCCGTCTCTCCCACCTTTCCCACCTGTCACTGCCCCGTCTCTCCCACCTGTACCACCTGTCACTGCCCCGTCTCTCCCACCTGTAACACCTGTCACTGCCCCGTCTCTCCCACCTGTAACACCTGTCACTGCCCCGTCTCTCCCACCTGTAACACCTGTCACTGCCCCGTCTCTCCCACCTTTCCCACCTGTCACTGCCCCCCGTCTCTCCCCCACCTTTCCCCTGTCACTACTGCGCCCGTTCCTCCCCTGTAACCTGTCACTGCCACCGTCTCTCCCACCTGTAACACATGTCCACTGCCCTGGGGGGGGGGGGCCCCGTCTCTCCCACTTTCCCAACTGTCACTGCCCCGTCTCTCCCACCTTTCCACCTGTCACTGCCCCGGTCTCTCCCACCTTTTCCCCACCTGGTCCACTCTGGCCCCGTCTCTCCCCACCTGTACCGCCTGTCACTGCCCCGTCTCTTCTCCCTCACCTTTCCACCTGTCAACTGCCCCGTCTCTCCCCCTGTAACCCCTGTCACTGCCCCTGCCCCGTCTCTTCTCCCACCTTTCCCACCTTCACTGCCCCGTCTCTCCCACCTGTCCCACCTGCAATGGCCCCGTCTCTCCCACGCTGTACACCTGTCACGGCCTTCCCGTCTCTCCCAACCTTTGCCCACCTGTCACTGCCCCGTCTCTTCCCAACCTTTCCCCCTGTTCACTTCTGCCCCGTCTCTCCCACCTTAACACCTGTCAACTGCCCCGTCTCTCCCCACCTTTCCCACCTTTCCTTGCCCCGTCTCTCCTACCTTTCCCACCTGTCACTCCCCGTCTCTCTCTCCACCTGTAACACCGTCACTCTGCCCCCCGTCGCCTCGCCACCTGTAACTCCTGTCACTGCCCCGCTCTCCCACTGTAACTCCTGTCACTGCCCCGTCTCTCCCCCTGTCACACCTTTCAGCTTGCCCCGTCTCTCCCCCTGTAACTCCATGTCACTCTCTGGCCCCGTACTCTTCTCTCCCACCTGTACTCCCTTTCACTGCCACTGCCGCCGTCTCTCCCACCTGTAAACTCCTGTCACTGCCCGCCCCGTCGCTTCTCCCCCTTTTCCCCCTGTCCACTGCCCCGTCTCTCCCACCTTAACACCTGTCACTGACCCCCGTCTCTCCCACCTTTCCCACCTGTCACTGCCCCGTCTCTTCTCCCACCTGTCCTCTAGCCCGTCCTCTTCCCACCGTCACTGCCCTTTCTCTCCCCACACCTGTCCTCTCTCCCCCGTCTCTCCCACCTGTCACGTGCCGCCGCCCCCGTATCTCCCACCTGTCCACTGCCCCCGTCCTCTCCCACCCTGTCACGGCCCGTCTCCTCTCCCACCTTTCACTGCCCCTTCTCTCCCACTGTAATTCACCTGTCAACTGCCCCGTCTCTTCCACCTGTAACTCACTTGTCACTGCCCCGTCTCTCCACCTTTCCCACCTGTCACTCTGCCCCCGGCCTCCCACCTGTCACCTGCCCCGTCTCTTCCTCTCCCCCCACCTGTCAAATACTGCCGCCCCTTCTCCTCCCACCGTCACTGCCCCCTCTCTCCCACCTGTCCTGCCCCGTCCCTCCCACCTTCAACTCTGCCCCCGTCTCTTCCCACCTGTCACTGACTGCCCGTCTCTCCCACCTGTCACTGCCCTTGCCCCGTCTCTCTCCCACCTGTAAACTCACCTGCCCTGCCCCCCGTTCTCTCCCTCCCACCTGTAACTCACCTGTCACTGCCCGCGTCTCTCTCCCCACTTTCCCACCTGTCACTCTCTTCCCCCGTCTCTCCCACCTGTCACTGCCCTTCTCTCCCACCTTTCAGCGGCCCCGTCTCTCCCCACCGTCACTGGCCCCGTCTCTCCCTCCTGTCACTCCCCCCGTCCTTCTCCCACCTGTCAACTGCCCCCTCTCCCACCTGTAACTCAACCGGTCACTGTCACCCGTCCTCTCCCACCTGTAACTCACCTGTCACTGCCCCGTCTCTCCCCCTTTCCCCCTGTCATCTGCCCCTTCTCTCCCACCTTTCCCACCTGTCACTGCCGTGATGTGATTCCCCCCCGTCTCTCCCACCTTTCCCACCGTCCACTACTTGCCCCGTCTCTCCCCCACCTGTAACAACACCTGTCACTCTGCCCGTCTCGCCACCTTTCCCACCTGTCCACTGGCCCGCCCGTCCTCCCCACCTTTCCCACCTGTTCACTGCCCCGGCTCTCACCCTGTCCACTGCCCACCGTCTCTCCCACCTGTCACTTGCCCGTCTCTCCCACCTGTCATGCCACGCGCCCGCTCTCCCACCTGTCCCCCCCCCACTCTTGCCCGTCTCTCCCCACCTGTCCACTCGTCTTGCCCCGTCTCTCCCACCTGTCCTTCCCTCCCCTTCCTCTCCCACCTTCCACGAAGCCCCGTCTCTCCACCTTTCCACAACCTGTCCTCTGCCCTGCGCCCGTCCTCCCACCTGTCACTTGTCCCCGTCTCTCCCCACCTGTCACTGCCCCCGTCTCTCCCACCTGTCACTGCCCGGGCCGCCCGTCTCTCCCACCTTGTCACTGCCCCCGGCTCTCCCACCGTCCACTTCACTCTGTGGGCCCCGGCCTCCCACCTGTCACGCCCCGTCTCTCCCACCTTTCCACTCTGCCCCGTCTCTCCCCCTTTCCCCCGTATCAGCTGCCTGCCCCCGTCTCTCTCCCACCTTTCCCCCCTGTCAGCTGCCCGCCCGTCTCTCCACCTGTCCACTGCCGCCCCGTCCTCCCACCTGTCCCCTGCCCCGTCTCTCCCACCTGTCACTGCCCCGTCTCTCCCACCTGTCACTGCCCCGTCTCTCCCACCTGTCACTGCCCCGTCTCTCCCACCTGTCACTGCCCCGTCTCTCCCACCTGTCACTTCTGCCCCCGTCCTCTCCCACCTGTAACACCTTCACTGCCCCTCTCTCCCACCCTGTAAACACCTTCACTGCCCCGTCTTCCCACCCTGTACACTGTCACTGCCCGTCTCTCCCACCTTTCCCACCTGTCACTGCCCCGTCTCTCCCACCTTTCCCACCTGTCACTGCCCCGTCTCTCCCACCTTTCCCACCTGTCACTGCCGCCCCTCCCGTACCCTCTCCCCTTCACTCCCCACCTGGCCGCTTCTTCCTCTTCTTTCCCCCAGGCCCTCACTCTCCATGGGGTCTACGTGTG
Organism: Coregonus sp. 'balchen'; assembly: GCA_902810595.1. Lineage (NCBI taxonomy): Eukaryota > Metazoa > Chordata > Actinopteri > Salmoniformes > Salmonidae > Coregonus > Coregonus sp. 'balchen'. The sequence goes on from LR778282.1 coordinate 4,986,767, forward strand.
AACTCGCAGACGTCCCTGTGTTCTACGTGTCAGGATCACTAGAACGTTCTAGTAGCAGCTCTGTGGTGACCCTCTCTGTCTCAGACGGGCACCTGTTGCTCCTCGTCAACGGAGGGAAGAGGAAACACAGCATCCCCGGCCCACAGAGTACAAACGACTGCAGTGGCCAACCGTAGGTCCATTTGATAAAGACTGATCGTTTTCCACTGCATACAGTGGGAGAAGATCCTTGTATTTGGATTCTTTATTTAGATATAAAGCTCTGCTCTGCAGTACGGAAGGATCACATACTGTCACTCTCATCGTCGCTTTGTCACTTCTTTCCTGATTGAAATCAACATTGAGATTGAGGTCTATGTGTATCTGTGTGTGTTTGTTCAGGTGTTTGTGAAGAGGGAGAGAGAAGGCCATTTTGATTGTTGAAGGGGATCGATGCCCAGTTCTATAGGGTCTCAGGGGGAGAGAAGAACCCCCTCAGTCCCCCTCTCTACATCGGAGGAGTTCCCTCAGCACTCACCAGCTCACTTCTCTCAGTAATTCAGCCTTTCCTCCACTCTCCTTTCCTCCACTCTCCTTTCCTCCACTCTCCTTTCCTCCACTCTCCCCCCACTCTCCTTTCCTCTTCTCCCCTCCACTTTCTCCTTTCCTCCACTCTCCACTCCACTCTCCTTTCCTCCACTCTCCTTTCCTCCACTCTCCTTTCCTCCACTCTCCTCCACTCTCCTTTCCACTGCTCTTCCTCCATCTCCTTTCCTCCGCTCTCACCCCACGTCTCCTTCCTCTGCTTTCCTTCCTCTCCTCCCACTCCTCCTTTCCCTGCTCTCCTCCACTCTTCTTGCCTCCACGCCTCCCCCACTCTCCTTTCCTCTGCTCTCCCCCACTCTCCTTTCCTCTCCCCCACTCTCCTTTCCTCTCCTCTCCTCTCCTCCCTCCTCCTTTCCTGCCACTCGACTCGCCCGCCACTCACTCCACTCTCCTTTCCTTCTACTCTCCTCCAATCTCGCTTTCCCTCATCTCCTGTTCCTCCACTCTCCCCCACTCTCCTTTCCTCTCCCCCACTCACATACCTTAAATCCTCCACTCTCTCCACTCCACTCCACTCATCCTTCCTCCACTCTAACGCGCCTCCCACTCCATCGCCTCTAAACTCTCTCCACTCTCTCCTCCATACCTCCTTTTTCCTCCATTTGCCTTTTCCTCCACTCTCCTCCACTCTCTCCTTTCCTCCCACTCTCCTCCCTCTCCTTTCCCGCTCCACTCCCCTCCACTCTTCTTTCCTCCATGTCTCCTTTTCCTCCACTCTTCCTCCATTCTCCTTTTACTCCACTCTCCCCCACTCTCCTTTCCACTGCTCTCCTCCACCTTCTTTCCTCCACCTCTCCTCTCCCCCACTCTCCTTCCTCCACTCTCCCCCACTCTCCTTTCCTCCACTCTCCCCTCCACTCTCCTGTCCCCTCCGCTTCCCCCACTCTCCTTTGCCTCCTCTCCCCCACTCTCCTTCCCTCCGCTCTCTCTCCCCCACTCTCTCCTTTCCCTCCACTCTCTCTCCCCCCACTCTCCTTTCCTCCACTCTCCTTTCTCCACTCTCTCACCACCACCTCTCCCTTTCCCTCCGCTCTCCCCCACTCTCCTTTCCCTTTCCCTCCGCCTCCCCACTCCCTCCTTTCCTCCGCTCTCACCCCCACTCTCCTTCCTCCACTCGCCCCTCCACTCTCCTTTCCTCCGCTCTCCCCCCACTCTCCTTCCTTTCCTCCTTTCTTCCTCCCCGCTCTTCCCCCACTCTGCCTATTCCGCCGCTCGTCCCCCCTCTCTTTCCTCCACTACGCTCCTCTCCTCACACGCTCCTTTTCCCTCCTTCTCCACTCTTCTTTCCTCCACTCTTCTAACCCCCACTCTCCCCTCCACTCTCCTTTCCTCCGCTCTCCTCCACTCTCCTTTCCTCCGCTCTCCTCTCCTCCACTCTCCTTTCCTCCACTCTCCTTTCCTCCACTCTCTCCTCCATTCTCCTTTCCTCCACTCTCCCCCACTCGCCTTTCCACGCTCTCCGTCCACTCTTTCTTTCCTCCACTCTCCCTCCCCCATCTCCTTCCTCCACTCTCCCCCTCCACTCTTCCTTTCCTCCTCTCTCCCCCACTTCTCCTTCTGCCGGCTCTCCCACTCTGCCTTTCCTCCGCTCTCTCCCCCCTCAGTCTCCTTTCCTCCACTTCCCCCCCCTTCCTCTCCCCCACTCATCCTTTCCCTCCACTCTCCTTCCTCCACTCCCCCCACTCCACTCTCCTTCCTCCGCTCGCCCCCCACTCCCCCTCTCCTTTCTCCGCTCCTCCTCCCCCACTCTCCTTTCCTCCGCTCTCACCCCCACTCTTGCTCTCTCTTCCTCCACTCTCTCCCCTCCACTCTCCTTTCGCCGCTCTCCCGTCCGCTCCCCCACTCTCCTTTCCTCCTCCGCTCATCCCCCCACTTCTCCTTTCCTCCGCTCTCCACCCTCCCCCACTCTCCTTTCCTCCACGCTCCTCTCCTCCCTCCCTCCTTCCTCCACTCTTCGTTCCTCCACTCTACTACCCACTCTCCCTCCACTCTCCTTTCCTCCGCTCTATCCTTCCACACTCTCCTGTCCTCCGCTCTGCCGCTCCTCCACTCCCATTTTTTTTTTCCCATCTCCTTCCTCCACTCTTCTTTCCTCCACTCTAACCCGCTCTCCTCCCCCACTCTCCTGTCCTCCTCTCCCCCACTCTTCCTTTCCTCTTCCTTCCCTCCACTCCTCCTTGTCCTCCACTCTACTCTCCTCCTCCACTCACTCCACTCTCCTTTCCTCCACTCTCCTCCACTCTCCTTTCCTTCCTCCATTCTCCTTGTTCCTGCTTCCCACTCCCCCCCACTCCTCCTTTCCCTCCCCCACTCTCCTTTCCTCCACTCTCCTCCCCTCCCTCTCCTTCCTCCCCTCTCCACTCCACTCTCCACCCACTCCTCCTCCCTTCCTCCACTCTCCCCTCCACTGCTCCTTTTTTTCCCTTTCCTCTCCGCTCTCCCCCACTCGCCTTTCCTCCTCTCTCCCCTCACTCTCGCTTTCCTCCGCGCCTCCCCCACTCTCCTTTCCTCCACTCTCCTCTCCTCCACTCTCCTTTCCTCCACTCTTCTTTTCCTCCACTCTCCCCCACTCTCATTTTCCTCTCCGCTCTCCCCCACTACTCCTTTCCTCCGCTCTCCCCCACTCTCCTTCCTCCACTCTCCCCTCTCAGCTCTCCTTTCCTCCGCTCTCCCCCACTCTCCTTTCCTCCGCTGCTCCCCCCCCCCCACTCTCCTTTCCTCTGCTCTCGCCTCCACTCTCCTTTCCTTCCGCCGCCCTCCTCTCCTCCACTCTCCTTTCCTTCCTCCACTCTTCTTTCCTCCACTCTAGACCCCCCCCGCTCTCTCCTCCTCCTCCCCCCCTCTCCTTTCCTCCGCTCTCCCCCACTCTCCTTTCCCTCCGCTCTCACTCGCCTCTCTCTCCTCCACTCCACTCTACTCTCCTCCACTCTCCCTCCACTCTCCTTTCCTCCATTTTCCTTTCCTCCAACTCTCCTCCCCTCTCCTTTCCTCCACTCTCCTGTCCTCCCCCTCTCCTTTCCTCCCTGCCCCTCCACGCTCTTCCAGCCATTCTCTTTCCTCCACTCCCTCCATTGCTCCTTCAACTCCCTCTCGCCCCACTCGCCTTTCCACTGCTTGCCTCTTTCCTCCTCCTCTCCTCCCCACTCTCCTTTTCCCTCCCTCCACTCTCCTCTCCCCCACTCTCCTTTCTCCACTCTCCGTTCCTCCACTCTCCCCCACTCTATCTCCTTTCCTCCCGCTCTCTCCCCACTCTCCTTTCCCTCCGCTCGTCCCTCCCCCACTCTCCCTTTCCTCCGCTCTCCCCCCACTCTCCTTCCTCCCCTCCCCTCCCCTCTCCTTTCCTCCCGCTCTCTTCGCCCCCACTCTCCTTTCCTCCTCTCTCCCCCACTCTCCTTCCTCCGCTCATTCCTGCCTCGCTCTCCCCCACTCTCCTTTTCCTCCACTCTCCTCGTCCTCCACTCTCCTTTCCTCCCTCTTCTTGTCCTCCACTCTAACTCCACTCTCCCCCTCCACTCTCCTTTCCTTCCGCTCTCCTCCACTCTCCTTTCTCCCGCGCTCCTCTCTCCACTCTCCGTGTCCTCCACTCCTTCTTTCCTCCACCTCTACTAACCCGCTCTCTCCCCACTCCTCCGTTCCTCTCCCCCACTCGCCTTTCCTCTCCTCTCCTCCACTCTCCTTTCCCTCTCCACTCTACTCTCCGCTCCACTCACACTCACTCTCCTTTCCTCCATCTCCTCACTCTCCTGTTCCTCCATTCTTCCTTTCCTCCCTCTCCCCACTCTCCTTTCCTCTCCCCCACGCTCTTTCCTCCACTCCCTCACCCACTCTCCTTTCCCCACTCCTCCTCCACTCCACTCTCCCCCACTCTCCTTCCCTCCACTCTCCCTCCCCCCACCTCCTTTCCTCCGCTCTCACCCCACTCTCCTTTCCCTCCGCTCTCCCCCCCTCCTCCTCTCCTTTCCTCCCGCTCTTCCCCCACTCTCCTTTCGCCTTCCTGCTCCTTTCTCCACTCTCCTCCTCCCCACGCTCTTTCCCCACTCGTTCTTCCACGCTCTCTCCACTCTTCTTTCCTCCACTCTCCCCCACTCTCCTTTCCCTCACTCTTTCTTTGCCTCCACGCTCCTTTTCCTCCACTCTCTTTCCTCCGCTCTCCCCCCCTCTCCTTTCCTCCCGCTCTCCCCCCACGCTCCTTTCCTTCCTCCACTCTCCCCCACTCTCCTTTCCTCCGCTCTCCCCCACTCTCCTTTCCTCCGTCCGCTCTCCCCCCACTCTCCTTTGCCTCCGCTCTCCCCCCACTTCTTCTTGTCCTCCGCTCTCCCCTTCTTTCCCCCACTCATCCTTTCCCTCCGCTCTCCCCTCCACTCTCCTTTCCTCCGCTCTCCCCTCCCGGCCCCTCTCCCTTTCCCCGCTCTCCCCCCACTCCTCCTTCCTCCTCCGCATCTCCCTCCCGTCCCCTCTCCTTTCCCCCCACTCTCCGTTTCCTCCGCTCTCCTTTTTCCTCCTCTCCTCTCCTCCACGCTTCTTCCTTCCTCCACCTCTTCTTTCGCTCCTCCACTCTTCCACCCCCTCTCCCCTCCACTCTCCTTTCCTCCGCTCCCCTCCCACTTCCTCCTTTAATCCTCCCTCTCTCTCCTCTCCTTCCTCCCCTCCTTTCCTCCACTCTCTCCTTATCCTCCGCTCCTTCCTCTCGCTCTCCTCCCTTCTCCTTTCCCCCCTCTTCTTTCCTCCACTCTAATGCTGTCCCCCTACTCTCCCCTCCACTCTCCTTTCCTCCTCTGCAACCCCTCCCCTCTCCTTTCCTCCTCTCGCATCTCCTCACCTCCACCTCCTCGCCTTTTCCTCCACTCTCCTTTCCTCCTCTCTCCTCCACTGGCTCCGTCTCCACCTCCTGGCCATCCCCTGCATCCTTCCTTCCACTCTCCTTTCCCCTCCCTCCGCCTCCCTCCACTCTCCTTTCCTCGCGCTCTCCACCCACTCTCCTTCCTCCACTCTCCCCCACTCTCCTTTCCTCCACTCTCCTCTCCTCCACTCTCCTTCCTCTCCACTCTTATTTCTCTCTCCACTCTACCCCACTCTCCCCTCCACTCTCCTTTCCTCCGCTCCCCTCCACTCTTTTTCCTTTCCTCCTCTCTCTCCCTCTCCTCCACTCTCCTTTCCATTCCTCCACTCGTCCTTTCCTCCACTCTCCCTCCACTCTCCTTTCCTCTGCTCCCCTCCACTCCCCTTCCTCCACTCTCCACTCACTTCTCCTTTCCCTCCACTCTCCTTCCTCCCCTCTCCTCTCCTCCACTCTCCTTTCCTCCGCTCTCTCCTCCACTCTCCTTTCCCGTCTCTCTCCTCCACTCATCCGTTCTTCCTCCCTCTCCCCCCCTCTCCTTTCCTCCGCTCTCCCCCACTCTCCTTTCCTCCGCTCTCCCCACTCTCCTTTCCTCCACTCTCCTCTCCCTCCCTTTCCCTCCGCTCCTCCTCCACTCCTTTTCCTCCGCGTCTCCCCCACGTCTCCTTTCGCCGCTCTTCCCCCACTATCTTCCTTCCTTCCTCCCTCCTCGCTCCCCCACTCTCCTTTCCTCCGCTCTCCCCACCTCCGTTCCTCCGTCTCTCCCCACTGCTCCTTTCCTTCCAATCTCCTCTCCTCCTCCTTATCCTCCGAATCCCCCACTCTCCTTTCCTCGAGAAGAGACGCCATCTCCCCCTCGAGAAGAGAACCCTCTCCCCCCCTCTCCTCCTTCAGAGGCTCTCTCTCCTCTCCTCTCCCCCTCTCTTCTCCCTCTCCTCCTCCTCTCCGCAAGAAGAGAAGGAAGCAAATCTCCTCTTCCTCTCCCTCCTCTCCTTCACTCCTCTCTCTCCTCTCCTCCACTCCCACTCCACTCCACTCACTCCACTCTCCTCTCCTCGCCTTCCTCTCCTCTCCTCTCCTCTCCCTCTCTCTCCTCTCCTCTCCTTCCCCTCCATAACACTCTGTTATTTAGTGCCTTGCCAATGGTCTGTTTCCCTCCATGTAGGTGCCAGGTCCAGGAGGGTTTGTGGGCTGTGTGAGGGACCTGAGGCTGAATGAGGAGAGCCCAGCCAGTCCCTCCACCAGCCTGGGGGTTGTACCCTGCTTCCAGACCACTCTGCAGCCCGGGGCATACTTCTCCTCCCAGGGAGGTCACATGGCTATAGGTATATACTACCTCCTCTCTCCCGCCTGTCTAACTCTGTTGCCCCCTCTCTGAAACCATTTGGATTAAATTGGCTACTCTTGAAAATGTTGGATTGGAATTTTTTTACAAAAATCTGTAACATTTGGGATGTTGATTTTGGGGTCCAGAAAATAATCTATGAAAAACCCAGGATTATGAGACAGCACAACTAAAAGACATCGTGTTGTTTTAACAGTCCGAGGCACACTGAATAATCTCTCTCTGTCTAGATGAGTCCCTGATGTTGGGACGGGACCTGGAGGTCCAGCTGGAGGTCAGGCCGGTGTCAGACTCTGGTCTCCTGCTCTATGCTGGCACCGGGGCTGGGCAACAGCTCAGCCTCTACCTCAACCAGGGAGTGGTAACTGTCATAGTAAACAGTGGCAATGGAGAGTTCTCCACTTCCTTCACACCAGAGGAATCCTTGTGTGACGGGCATTGGCACAGTATCACAAGTGAGTGGTGTACACACACACACACACACACACACACACACACATACACATACACACACACACACACACACACACACACACACACACACACACACTTTGATGTTTTAAAGAATGAATTGTTTCACCTTCTTTAGCACTGTAACGTCCTGTCATTTGAGATTTGCAACAATATGATATTAATGCTTGGAAGTTTTCTAATAATTGTATATTTGTTTAATAATGTATTGAATGATTGCTTAATTGATTGATTGGTTGATTGACTGTGTGAGTGTTGTGTTCCGCTGTTCTCCCTGTAGTTGTGAAGAAGAGCAACGTGCTCCAGCTCCATGTGGATGCAGCCAGTGAACACAGTGTGGGGCCCAAGCAGGGCCGATCCTCAGGGGCCAAGGGGGCTGTGTACCTGGGGGGAGCACCAGGTGAGGACACCCCCCATATAGAGAGATACTATAGAGCTTTTCAACTGTCAAAACAATATCACGTTCTGTATGCACGCGCAACCCAAAAGGTTCCCCAGTAAACATCCGCCAATGCATCGCGCCATAATTACTAGCTAGCTAGCTAGTTAGTTGGCTAGCTAGTGCAAAATGACAAATGAGTATTTCTTGAGCCAACCAAAAAAACGGAACAAAACTAGTTATATACACACATTGATTTGTTGCTACCAGTTCCACTAAACAAAATAACGTTAGTTTCCCATTTATTATCCGTTTGCTCGGGTGGTGTTAGCTACATTTGGCTAGCACAGTAAATAACCACAAAGCTAGCGTGATGTGAAGTTCGAGAAAGATCAGCTTACCGTGTTAGCGAGTTAGATATATTAATTTCCCTCACGACAGCCAACAATATAACCAAACTAAATGTAGCTAGTATACGAGTCCAATGTTTGACGGCCACATTGTTTACATCAAAAGTTAGCTAGCGGCAGTAATTACCCCACTATCAACCCCTCTCTCTCCCCACTCACCAATCTGTCTCTCCTAGCTCTGTCTTTGTCCTCCAAAACGCAACTATATTTTACCCAGGTGCATTGCCCACTTAGTTTCAGTTAAGATACATACTGTAGTTGTAATGGGGCGGCAGGTAGCTTAGTGGTTAAGAGCGTTGTGCCAGTAACCGAAAGGTCGCTGGTTCTAATCCCCGAGCCGACTAGGTGGAAAATGTGGCCTTGAGCAAGGCACTTAACCCTAATTGCCCCTGTAAGTCGCTCTGGATAAGAGCGTCTGCTAAAATGACTAAAAATGTAAATGTAGTTGTAATGAACCGCTAGCTTTGTGCTCGGCATGTATTATCGACCTCCCATTACGAGACCTAGCTAGCAACTACATGTAGCTAGTAAAGCTGGACTATAATACAAATGCCAGCGCTGACACCTTGTGGCGAGGATGTTGAACTGCATATTAATTACACCAGGATGAGACATTAACATGAAGCAAACAAATTGCTACTTTATTTCAAGCAACATGTGTTTTTGAATTTAAATCAAATTAACCTTAAAATATTCCGTTCTGCACACCCTCATGATAGTGATATTTGCTAATAATGTCTCTCTCCTGTGCATGTCATCCTTAAGGCCTACCTTCATTGCAGGCTCTGCTGTAGCTGGCCGCAACCGGGAGACAATGGGGCGGCGCACAATTGGCCCAGCGTCGTCCAGGGTAGGGGAGGGAATGGCCGGCAGGGAGGTAGCTCAGTTGGTAGAGCATGGCGTTTGCAATGCCAGGGTTGTGGGTTCGATTCCCACGGGGGGCCAGTATAAAAAAATTTATAAAAAAAACAACTAATGTATGCACTAACTGTAAGTCGCTCTGGATAAGAGCGTCTGCTAAATGACGTAAATGTAAATTGCACTAATCCATTTAATGACGGCAGGAGCTGTAGTCGTCTAATCTGGTATCCTTCAACATGGTTAGCCTCATTAATTGTCTAATGAAAAAGACAAACCCACACACTGCTCTTGCCAGTAATGATTCCCACGCCCAAGTTATCTCAGATGCGTGTGCTTTTCATGTTTCTAACAGTATCATTTCAAATGGAAACAGTGTGTTCGGATTTGCCAATACAGTTGCAGTATGACAAGCCACATGTACAAGTGCATTGGACCACGAGGCTAATCCAGACTAATCCCATCATATGTCTGCATTGGACATGCCCACTTTAAGGAGTAGTTTTCTACACTAATACAGGAATAATAAAGGCCTAGTTCACTGATTTTGAGGGGGGGGGGAAATAATTTAATTTAAACAAATATACACATTTTTTATTTCGATTTATCAAGGGGTGCTGCACCCTCAACATCACTACTTATATACATGCATTCATGATAGACAGGAGGGGAGACTACTTCAAGTCTCAGGATGATGACATCACACTGGCTACTAGAACTTCCCTGCAGCTCACCTCTGCTCCAGTCACACCCCTTTCACCTTCTCCAACGCCACCAACAGTATAACTCGGCCGCTGACTGTGTGATCTGAGTCAATGTAGCTAAATTGAATACCCACAACATTAACTCTGTGGGTGATAGATTGACTCCAATTCACACAGTCTGCTCTGCTGGCTGCTGAGGTTGATGCGGAGGAGGAGGATGGTCAGTGAGTGTGTAACACACGTGAGCTAGTTGACAGGTGAGTGCTAGGCTCTTTCTCAATCCATCCTTCCTCGATACCTCTCCTCGCCTCCTTCTCAAAACCCATTGGAGAAGAAGGGTCAGAGGGGCGGGACCTTGTACCTTCTCCTCCAACACAGTCGTGATACAATACAGGTGAGGAGACAGGATGCGAGTAATCAAGGAAGGAACACGTGAGACAAAGCCCTAGGAGCCATTGTGTGGTGCTGTCACCCGCCCTGAGACATAAAGTACTGTCATCCTAGCCATCCAAGATCATGGTTTTTTTATTGTAGGATAAATGGACGCTGCTTTGTGGGTATGAAGTGCAGTTGTGGACAGGGGTTGCATCCTAGGTCAGCCATACGGGGATTGTTACACCCACACCAGTGATCAAGGACATCAGCTTCAGCTGCAAATCTGCTCAATATTATCAGACAAAATGAAAGTGTGACAACCAAATAAAACAGACAAATACACCATTACTTAATTAAAAGAATCAACACTTTATTTAATTTACATTACATTTTAGTCATTTAGCAGACGCTCTTATCCAGAGCGACTTACAGGAGCAATTAGGGTTAAGTGCCTTGCTCAAGGGCACATCGACAGATTTTTCACCTAGTCGGCTCGGGGATTAGAACCAGCGACCTTTCGGTTACTGGCACAACGCTCTTAACCGCTAAGCTACCTGCCGCTGATTTCATATCATACAAGGACGCCTATGTAAATAAGAGTGGGTTTAGCCATCCATCTTACTCCAAAACAAGAGATGATTGAATAGTGAAATGAATGGTGACTAATAGAAATAATCAGCAGAATGTCAGGTGTTAGTGCAGGGCTGGAACAGAAACCTGCACACCCAGTAGCTAGATCTCTAGCTGTAAGGTTGGCCATGCATGTTCTAGGTCTATACATTGTTGCTTTAACAACATTGTTGTAGTCCTACAACCAATTCTAACAGTAAACCAATAGCATATATAACCCATTTGAGATATACCCTTCAGTCTCTCCAGGACTTGGTACTTTCTTTGGGACATTTAAATCGGCAGACAAGGTTTTAGCAGCTTTCACAGGTCTCTATATCTGAGGTTAGGAAACAGAAATTAGACCAGGTCTTGCTTCATTATTCTCAAAGTGATATACCATTTGATATAAAAACAAAATGTTGGCTTTCTATTCTGTTATCTAGTATAGATGGTTAACTTGATAAACAACTTACCCGTGTGCTCCACATCATCCTGGCGCCGCCACCTCCTACTGCTGCTAATGTTACAATGCAATGCTTTTTGGGGGAAATCTATCAAATTACATTTTCAAAAATAGATTCATCCCTGGTCGTAAGGGAATACTATGGGCAAAAAACAACTAGACTAGAATTAGCTAACTCAGCTGTGACGGAAGAGCTGTTGTTTACAAATGCACCCGGATGTTCTTCCACTCCTCCTCAAAAAGCTGAACAAAAATATAAAACGCAACAATTTCAAAGATTTGACTGAGTTACAGACGATGGGCCTCAGGATCTCGTCACGGTATCTCTGTGCATTCAAATTGCCATCGATAAAATGCAATTGTGTACGTTGTCCATAGTTTATGCCATAACCCCACCGCCACCATGGGGCACTCTGTTCACAACATTGACATCAGCAAACCGCTCGCCCACACGACGCAATGTCTGCCATCTGGCCGGTACAGTTGAAACCGGGATTCATCCATAAAGAGCACACTTCTCAAGCGTGCCAGTGGCCATCGGAGGTGAGCATTTGCCCACTGAAGACGGTTTCGACGCCAAACTACAGTCAGGTCAAAACCCGGGTGAGGATGACGAGCACGCAGATGAGCTTCCCTGAGACGGTTTCTGACAGTTTGCAAACTAACAGCTGTCCGGGTGGCTGGTCTCAGACGATCCCGCAGGTGAAGAAACCGGATGTGGAGGTCCTGGGCTGGCGTGGTTACACGTGGTCTGTGGAGGTCCTGGGTTGGCGTGGTTACACGTGGTCTGGGGAGGTCCTGGGTTGGCGTGGTTACACATGGTCTGCGGTTGTGAGGTGGACATACTGCCAAATTCTCTAAAACGAAGTTGGAGGCGGCTTATGATAGAGAAATGAACATTCAATTATCTGGCAACAGCTCTGATGGACATTCCTGGAGACATCTGTGGCAAGAAGCTGATTAAACAGCATTATCATTACACATGTGACAAAACTGCACATTTAAAAGTGGCCTTTTATTGTCCCCAGCACAAGGTGCACATGTGTAATGATCATGCTGTTTAATCAGTTTCTTGATATGCCACACCTGTCAAAGTGGCTGGATTATCTTGGCAAAGGAGAAATGCTCACTAACAGGGATATAAACAAATTTGTGCACAACATTTGAGAGAAATAAGCTTTTTGTGCATATGGAACATTTCTGAGATTTTTTATTTCAGCTCATGAAACCAACACATTACATGTTACATTTATATTTTTGTTCAGTGTATATACAACCCCATACCAGAGATACTATATAATACATATACATGTTCGGAAAGTATTCAGACCACTTGACTTTTTCCACATTTTGTAACGTTACAGCCTTATTCTAAAATGGATTAAGTTGTTTTTTTTCCTCATCAATCTACACACAATACCCCATAATGACAAAGCAAAAACAGGATTGTAGACATTGTTGCAAATGTATTAAAAATAAAACGGAAATATCAGATTTACATAAGTATTCAGACTCTTTACTCAGTACTTTGTTGAAGCACCTTTGGCAGTGATTACAGCCTCGAGTCTTCTTGGGTATGACGCTACAAGCTTGGCACACCTGTATTTGGGGAGTTTCTCCCATTCTTCTCTGCTGATCCTCTCAAGCTCTGTCAGGTTGGATGAGGAGCGTCGCTGCACAACTATTTTCAGGTCTCTCCAGAGATGTTCGATTGGGTTCAAGTCCGGTCTCTGGCTGGGCCACTCAAGGACATTCAGAGACTTGTCCCAAAGCCACTCCTGCGTTGTCTTGGCTGTGTGCTTAGGGTAGTTGTCCTGTTGGAAGGTGAATCTTCGCCCCAGTCTGAGGTCCTGAGCAGGTTTTCATCAAGGATCTCTCTGTACTTTGCTCCATTCATCTTTCCCTTGATCGTGACTAGTCTCCCAGTCCATGCCGCTGAAAAACATCCCCACAGCATGATGCTGCCACCACCATGCTTCACCGTAGGGATGGTGCCAGGTTTCCTCCAGACGTGACGCTTGGCATTCAGGCCAAAGAGTTCAAGCTTGGTTTATCAGACCAGGGAATCTTGTTTCTCATGGTCTGAGAGTCTTTAGGTGTCTTTTGGCAAACTCCAAGCGGGCTGTCATGTGCCTTTTACTGAGGAGTGGCTTCCGTCTGGCCACTCTACCATAAAGGCCTGATTGGTGGCGTGCTGCAGAGATTGTTGTCCTTCTGGAAGGAACTCTGGAGCTCTGTCAGAGTGACCATCGGGTTCTTGGTTACCTCAATGACCAAGGCCCTTCTCCCCTGATTGGTCAGTTTGGTCGGGCGGCCAGCTCTGGGAAGAGTCTTGGTGGTTCAAAACTTCTTCCATTTAAGAATGATTGAGGCCACTGTGTTCTTCGGGACCTTCAATGCTGCAGAAATTTTTTGGTACCCTTCCCCAGATCTGTGCCTCGACACAAACCTGTCTCGGAGCTCTACGGACAATTATTTCGTCCTCATGGCTTGGTTTTTGCTCTGACATGCACTGTTAACTGTGGGACCTTATATAAACAGGTGTGTGCCTTTCCAAATCATGTACAAATCAATTGAATTTACCACAGGTGGACTCCAATCAAGTTGTAGAAACATCTCAAGGATGATTAATGGAAACAGGATGCACCTGAGCTCAATTTCACGTTTCATAGCAAAGGGTCTGAATACTTATAAGGTATTTGTTTTTTTATAAATTTGCTAAAATGTCTAAGCCTGTTTTCGCTTTGCCATTATGGGGTATTGTGTGTAGATTGATGAGGAAAATAAATAATTTAATCAATTTTAGAATAAGCCTGTAACATATCAACATTTGCAAAAAGTCAAGGGGTCTGAATACTTTCCGAATGCACTGTAAAAACATGCATACAATACAGAGGCTGCATTTACACAGGCAGTCCAATTCCGATATTTTGCCCAATTTATTGGTAAGACCTGATCTGATTGATCAAAAGACCAATTACTGGAAAAATATCAGAATTGGGTCTGCCTGTGTAAACGCATACAATATAATACTCTTTAATGACTCTTTATTTAGTGGTTCTGTTGTGCTGTGAGGAATCCCCGAACTCCCTTCTCTGCTACTCACTGGAGTCAGAACTAACATTTTATCTCAGAAGTCAAAACATTTGAATAGTTAGGGTAATGATACAATGGTTTTAAATCTTAAAACCGTGCGTGCGTACCTTGCGGGATACAGATAAGTGAAATGGAGACGGTGTTTTTTCGCCACACATACAAAACCCATCTTTAAATTATCTTTCTGTATTCTGCAACTCATCATTCTCTGTGTTCTTCCTCTTCTCTCCTCTAGGGGGTGTTGACGTGCCTGGCCTCCCCGCTGCCCTGCCCTCCTTCCATGGTTGCGTACGGAGAGCGGTCCTGAACCAGCGACCAGCCATGCTGTCTAAACCCCTGTCGGTACACGGAGCTGTGGGCACACAGGGCTGTCCAGCCATGTAGACCCCCTTTTTAGCCCCGTTACACCCAGCTGGGTCGCGTTCATAAAAAGGACAACATTACAGAAAGTTCAGATAGGTGTTTCTATGTAGAACCAATATGATTGTCTGTCATGTAGAATAGGCCAGCTCTATCTTTTTTGTTTATTTTTTTGTTTACGTTTCACCTCCCTGAATGCACCCCTGGGGCAAGTTCAGTAGGACAATGTTGTGGAGCTTTGCAGATAGGAATGTTATGAATAGAGCTGATGTGATACCTGTATTCTACACACGTCAGAGAGGCATGTGTGTTCTAGATATTGTATTTCTATCTGAACATTCCACAACGGTGTTAGCCCTGTTGGATGCAGCCCTGATGCCCCTACTACTCATCTCCAAAAGGATCAATATAAAAACACATAGTGTACATTGTACACGTCTACCATACAATCACTGGTGTTGGGGTGATGTACATTAGTTAATTTAAATATATTCGTTTTTATTTTCCATCTCGAGTTCCAGTATGCAAAAAAAAAAAAACTAAACGCTTCAAGTGCTAGCGTAACGATAGCTTGAAAATCTAGACCTCCGTGTCATACAAGGGAGTGGAATGATGGCACAAACAGACCGGTACCCGGGCTAGAGCGTAAGATGGCTAAAGATGTCTTTTGTTAGTACCGTAGCACGAATCTACATCTCTCAGGGGCTGGTTTCACAGACATAGATTAAGGGCTCGATTCAATCCGTAGCGCTGAAGATCCGCTCTACAGCTTCAATATAAATGTAAAGGCAACGTTCCCGTGTTTTGCGGAGACTGCGTTCACAGTAAATGCTGCATATGTCGGCTCAGTCGGAAATTACCTTTCAATTTCGGTCGCCCGATAACTTCCTGATCCGGGTTGAATCGAGCCCTAAACCTAACTGGACCAAACTGCACTTATTTTATACAGACCACTGAAAATCTTATGGTTGTTTGGCCATGGTTAGAATACACTTCCAGACTGCAACTAGTCCTGGAAAGTCTGCTTAAAAAAAAAGTTTAAAAAAAATATTAAGAATCCCCTTAGTAGAAAATGTGGTTTGATCAATATTGTTCTGCTTTAGATACATTGATTTTGACTTTAGCTCCATAAAAATGCTTTCATGTTGAGAATACTAAATGTCTGTCTATGAAACCAGCCCTCAGTAATACTGTGGTGCATTTTACATTTTAGTCATTTAGCAGGAGACGCTCTTATCCAGAGCGACTTACAGGAGCAATTAGGGTTAAGTGCCTTGCTCAAGGGCACATCGACAGATTTTTCACCTAGTCGGCTCGGGGATTAGAACCAGCCACCTTTCGGTTACTGGCACAACACTCTTAACCACTAAAGCTACCTGCTGCCCCTCATCCCTTCAAGATGGAAACCGCGCCACTGTCCTGCCCCAGCACCTTTTGTTGTTTTATGGAGGAAATGGAGGTGAGCAGTGTGTTAAAATAAATAGTACATACTCTTCTGTTCCATGCGGGGGGGGGGACTGTTTGTTGTTGTCAGTAAATTGATATTCTGTTGTAATATCCCAAAACGGACGGTGTCAGTTTCACCATTAAGGATTCCAGCTTTAAAATACTATAAATCAGTCAGCGTTAGCGTTAGCATCCACACCATATCTACTGTATTTTATGGAATTGTACATTTTATATAGTTGGTATAAATGGGAAAATGTATGGATTATATCACAAGAGTTTAAAACTACAAGCAACTACTGTTTTATGTTATTATATAATATTTCACTCATAACATAAGCTGATCCCCCCCTAAGAAGAACTATAGTCCTAAATCAATTTTTAAATAAAGCCTTATTTGATACAAAACAAAAAAATGGGCATGAGTCAACTTCTTTGTATTTTAGTGATCAATTGTTTGCTTTTCAATAAGAAACAAAAAAAAGGCATTGGTCATTTTTCATTATTTTACTAATTTATGTTCACGTCAAGCTGATTGGTCCGTTGGCACATTATCTATGAGACGCATCAGAGAAAGGCAGAACATTAGTTTAGGCAACACTACAGACTAGCGGTAGTAAGTAACAGGATGTGACATAATCTAATCCAGACTCATATCCTCATCATCATCCTCCTTCTTCTTCTTCTTGTCTTTATCCTTGTCAGTCCCTTCCATGGCTTTGGCAAACGCTTCCACATCTGAATCAGAATTTAGAAAAGGGGAGGGGGGGGGGGGTTCAGTTCTTTGCTCAAGGGCACAACAGCAGTAGGCAGCAGATGGTATATTGACGCTAACCTCTGGTTACTGGCCTGTCTCTAACCTCTGGTTACTGGCCTGTCTCTAACCTCAAGGCTACTGCTGCCCCCTGTTGGCATGTGTGCTTACTGCTCGTGTGAGGATGTGTAAATGACGTGTGTGTGTGTGTGTGTGTTTGTGGGGTCTCACCTCCTTTGTTAGCTGCGTCAACAGCCTCAGAGGGCAGACCAAACTGGTTCATGAGAGGTCCAAGCTGTCCTGATGCCAGGGCACTGCTGAACATACTCATCGCCTGGGGGGGGAGAGAGCGACAGAGACAGGAGTTTAGCGTTTACCTGAATAAGGGAATGTTATGGAGGTTCTTTGTCAGTCATACCGATCAAAATGTTTCTCTGTAAACTAGGAGATATACTGTTGTGATTGTTTTTAAACCTCACCTGTTGGAACTGCGGCGAGGTGAGAGTGTTCTGGATCTCTTCTGCACTCTGAGGTAGAGACTCTCCAGAGGGCAGGTAAGGCAGGAGCCTCTGTTGAACCTCAGAGTTAGACAGGATAGGGGCCATGATCTCCGGGGTGCACACACTGGCCAGGTCCACTGACGAGAGAGAGAGAGGGTTATACACAGTGTATAAAACATGAAGGACACCTTCCTAATACGGAGTTTCACACACTTTTATATACTGAACAAAAATATAAAAAACGCAAAGTGTTGGTCCATAAAGTGTTGGTCCCATGTTTCATGACCTGAAATAAAAGATCCCAGAAATCTTTCATACGCACCAAAAAAAAAAAATCTCAATTGTGTGCACAAATTTGTTTACACCCCTATTGGTGAGCATTTCTCCTTTGCCGAGATAATCCATTCACCTGACAGGTGTGGCATATCAATAAGCTGATTAAAGAGCATGATCATTACACAGGTGCACCTTGTGCTGGGGACAATAAAAGGCCACTAAAATGTGCAGTTGTCACAAAACAATGGCACAAGTTGATAGAGCGTGCAATTGGCATGCTGACTGCAGGAATGTCCACCAGAACTGTTGCCAGAGAATGTAATGTTAATTTCTCTACCATAAGCCGCCTCTAACGTTGTTTTAGAGAATTTGGCAGTACGACCAACCGGCTTCACAATTTCAATGCACAAAGATACCGTGAAGAGATCCTGAGGTCCATTGTCGGGCCATTCATCTGCCACCATCACCTCATTTTTCAGCATAATAATGCACGGCCACATGTCGTAAGGATCTGTACACAGCTCCTGGAAGCTGAAAATGTCCCAGTTCTTCCATGGCCTGCATACTCACCAGACATGTCATCCATTGAGCACGTTTGAGATGCTCTGGATCGACGTGTACGACAGCGCATTCCAATTCCAGTCAATATCCAGCAACTTTGCACAACCATTGAAGAGGAGTGGGACAACGTTCAACAGGCCACAATTAACATCCTGATCAACTCTATGCGAAGAGATGTCGTACTTCATGAGGCAAATGGTTGTCACACCAGATACTGACTGGTTTTCTGATCGACTTTTTTTTGAAGGTATCTGTGACCAACAGATGCATTCAGAAAGTATTCAGACCCCTTGACTTTTTCCACATTGTTACATTAGACTTATTCTAAAATTGATTAAATAGTTTTTCCCTCAATCTACAATACCCCATAATGACGAAGAAAAATTGTTCCTTTTGAAATTGTAAATGTATTAAATCTAAAAAAACTAATATCATATATACACACACAAGTATTCAAACCCTTTACTCAGTACTTTGTTGAAGCACCTTTGGCAGCGATTACAGCCTCAAGTCTTCTTGGGTATGACGCTACAAGCTTGGCACACCTGTATTTGGGGAGTTTCTCCCAATCCTCTCTGCAGATCCTCTCAAGCTCTGTCAGGTTGGATGGGGAGTGTTGCTGCACAGCTATTTTCAGGTCTCTCCAGAGATGTTCGATCAGGTTCAAGTCCGGGCTCTGGCTGGGCACCTCAAGGACATTCAGAGACTCGTCCCGAAGCCACTCCTGCGTTGCCTTGGCTGTGTGCTTAGGGTTGTTATCCTGTTGGAAGGTCAACCTTCACCCCAGTCTGAGGTCCTGAGCGCTCTGGAGCAGGTTTTTATCAAGGATCTCTCTGTACTTTACTCTGTTCATCTTTCCCTCGATCGTGACTAGTCTCCCAGTCACTGCCGCTGAAAAACATCCCCACAGTATGATGCTGCCACCACCATGCTTCACCGTAGGGATGGTGCCAGGTTTCCTCCAGAGAATCTTGTTTCTCATGGTCTTACAGTCCTTTAGGTGTCTTTTGGCAAACTCCAAGCGGGTGGTCATGTGCCTTTTACTGAGGAGTGGCTTCCGTCTGGCCACTCTACCATAAAGGCCTGATTGATGGAGTGCTGCAGAGATGGGAGAACCTTCCCAGAAAGACAACCATCTCCACAGAGGAACCAAGGGCACATTAACGTCATTTAGCAGACGCTCTTAGCCAGAGCGACTCACAAATTGGTGCGTTCACCCTATAGCCAGTGGGATAACCACTTTACAATTTGGGGGGGGGGGGGGTTAGAAGGAATACTTTATCCTATCCCAGGTATTCCTTAAAGAGGTGGGGTTTCAAATGTCTCCGGAAGGTGGTGAGTGACTCCGCTGTCCTGGCGTCGTGAGGGAGCTTGTTCCACCATTGGGGTGCCAGAGCAGCGAACAGTTTTGACTGGGCTGAGCGGGAGCTGTGCTTCCGCAGAGGAAGGGGAGCCAGCAGGCCAGAGGTGGATGAACGCAATGTCCTCGTTTGGGTGTAGGGACTGATCAGAGCCTGAAGGTACAGAGGTGCCGTTCCCCTCACTGCTCCATAGGCAAGCACCATGGTCTTGTAGCGGATGCGAGCTTCAACTGGAAGCCAGTGGAGTGTGCGGAGGAGGGGGGTGACGTGAGAGAACTTGGGAAGGTACAGGAGCTCTGTCAGAGTGACCATCGGGTTCTTGGTCACCTCCCTGACCAAGGCCCTTCTCCCCTGATTGGGTCGGGCGGCCAGCTCTGGGAAGAGTCTTGGTGGTTCAAAACTTCTTCCATTTAAGAATGATGGAGGCCACTGTGTTCTTGGGGACCTTCAATGCTGCAGACATTTTTTGGTACCCTTCCCCAGATCTGTACCTCGACACAATCCTGTCTCGGAGCTCTACGGACAATTCCTTTTGACCTCATGGCTTGGTTTTTGCTCTGACATGCACTGTCAACTGTGGGACCTTTATATAGACAGGTGTGTCCCTTTCCCAAATCATGTCCAATCAATTGAATTTACCACAGTTGGATTCCAATCAAGTTGTAGAAACATCTCAAGGAAGATTAATGGAAACAGGATGCACCTGAGCTCAATTTCAAGTCTCATAGCAGAGGGTCTGAATACCTCTGTACATAAAGGTATGTTTTTTTACATTACATTAGCAAAATAATCTACAAGCCTGTTTTTGCTTAGTAATTATGGGGTATTGTGTGTAGGTTGCTGAAAAAAAGTATTTATTTAATCAATTTTAGCATAAGGCTGTAACGTAACAAAATGTGGAAAAAGTCAAGGGGTCTGAATACTATCCGAAGGCACTGTATCTGTATTCCCAGTCATGTGAAATTCATAGATCAGGGCCTAATTTATTTATTTCAATTGACTGAATTCCTTATATGAACTGTACCTCAGTAAAATCTTTGAAATTGTTGCATTTATATGTTGTTGTTCAGTATATTTATTAGACACACACACTGGCCAGGTCCACTGAGGAGAGGGTGATAAATATACACTATTACTTCATGGGACAACACAGCATAATGCCAGATGTTACGGTCTTCTCATATGAAGATGCAGAAAAATCTAAAGTAAATGTCTAGTCATTATGGTAGTCAGTTTATTCTGCAACTCTACTACAGTCATTATGGTAGGTAGTTTATTATGCAACTCTACTACAGTCATTATGGTAGGTAGATTATTATGCAACTCTACTACAGTCATTATGGTAGGTAGATTATTATGCAACTCTACTACAGTCATTATGGTAGGTAGTTTATTATGCAACTCTACTACAGTCATTATGGTAGGTAGATTATTATGCAACTCTACTACAGTCATTATGGTAGGTAGATTATTATGCAACTCTACTACAGTCATTATGGTAGGTAGATTATTATGCAACTCTACTACAGTCATTATGGTAGGTAGTTTATTATGCAACTCTACTAGTCATTATGGTAGGTAGTTTATTATGCAACTCTACTACAGTCATTATGGTAGGTAGTTTATTATGCAACTCTACTACAGTCATTATGGTAGGTAGATTATTATGCAACTCTACTACAGTCATTATGGTAGGTAGTTTATTATGCAACTCTACTACAGTCATTATGGTAGGTAGATTATTATGCAACTCTACTACAGTCATTATGGTAGGTAGTATTTATATGCAACTCTACTACAGTCATTATGGTAGGTAGTTTATTATGCAACTCTACTACAGTCATTATGGTAGGTAGATTATTATGCAACTCTACTACAGTCATTATGGTAGGTAGATTATTATGCAACTCTACTACAGTCATTATGGTAGGTAGTTTATTATGCAACTCTACTACAGTCATTATGGTAGGTAGTTTATTATGCAACTCTACTACAGTCATTATGGTAGGTAGTTTATTATGCAACTCTACTACAGTCATTATGGTAGGTAGATTATTATGCAACTCTACTACAGTCATTATGGTAGGTAGATTATTATGCAACTCTACTACAGTCATTATGGTAGGTAGTTTATTATGCAACTCTATTACAGTCATTATGGTAGGTAGTTTATTCTGCAACTCTACTACAGTCATTATGGTAGGTAGATTATTATGCAACTCTACTACAGTCATTATGGTAGGTAGATTATTATGCAACTCTACTACAGTCATTATGGTAGGTAGTTTATTATGCAACTCTACTACAGTCATTATGGTAGGTAGTTTATTATGCAACTCTACTACAGTCATTATGGTAGGTAGATTATTATGCAACTCTACTACAGTTATTTACTGCCTACAGTTTATTATGCAACTATGCCATCTTTTTTTTTTGTATCCCTATTTAGCCATCTAAAACAAGCTAATTGTTCAAAGTGAAAAATGAAAAACAAAGCCAACGTTTTCACAGCATGTGTAATAATAATATGACTACTTCTCCCCATCCATTTCAGTGGCGCAGTCGTCTGCTTACCCTCAGCTCCCTGTGCCGCGACGGCGGCGGACATGGCCGGTACGTTCATAGTGGCCAGGATGCTCTGCAGGTCGCTGAGCTGGATGGGTTGGGTGGGGGAGCCGACGGCTGCAGGCACTACTGGGGTCTGGGCTGCAGCAAATCAAATCAACGTTTATCCGTCACAGACAGGACGTGTGTTATTTCATAGTTTTGAGGTCTTCACTATTATTATACAATGTAGAAAATAGTAAAAATAAAAGGAAAAACCCTTGAATGAGTAGGTGTTCTAAAACTTTTGACCTTTGAACTTTGTGTGTATATAAACATCCCCTTTTCAGGACCCTGTCTTTCAAAGATAATTTTGTCCAGCATTTAGGGTTAACCCTGTTTCCATGATTGTTCAATGACATGCATACTGGAAGGTCGTAAAAACGCTTAGTAGCAATAAGTCAAAATGGCCTAAAATTGAAAACCCAAGAAAGTGCCAGGCTGCTTCTGCGTGAACGGCTAGGATGCTGCAACCCTGTCTTGGTCAGGAGATAAACGCTACAGTGAGACAGGACGGACAGCTGATCGTCCTCGCAGTGGCAGACCACATGTAACAACATCTGCACAGGATCGGTACATCCGAACATCACACCTGAGGGACAGGTACAGGATGGCAACAACGACTGCCCAAGTTACACCAGGAACGCACAATCCCTCCATCAGTGCTCAGACTGTCCACAATAGGCTGAGAGAGGCTGGACTGAGGGCTTGTAGGCCTGTTATAAGGCAGGTCCTCACCAGACATCACCGGCAACAACGTCGCCTATGGGCACAAACCCACCGTCGCCTATGGGCACAAACCCACCGTCACTGGACCAGACAGGACTGGCAGAATGTTATTGGTTTCTGGCCATTTTGAGCCTGTAATCGATCCCACAATTGCTGATGCTCCAGATACTCAACTAGTCTCAAGAAGGCCAGTTTTATTGCTTCTTTAAATCAGCACAACAGTTTTCAGCTGTGCTAACATAATTGCAAAAGGGTTTTCTAATGATCAATTAGCCTTTTAAAATGATACATTTGGATTATCAAACACAACGTGCCATTGGAACACAAGACTGATGGTTGCTGATAATGGGCCTCTGTACGCTCATGTAGGTTTTCCATTAAAAATCAGCCGTTTCCAGCTACAATAGCCATTTACAACATTAACAATGTCTACACTGTATTTCTGATCAATTTGATGTTATTTTAAATGGACAAAAAAACTATTTTCTTTCGAAAACAAGGACATTTCTAAGTGACCCCAAAATTTGAATGGTAGTATATACACTGCTCAAAAAAATAAAGGGAACACTTAAACAACACAATGTAACTCCAAGTCAATCACACTTCTGTGAAATCAAACTGTCCACTTAGGAAGCAACACTGATTGACAATAAATTGCACATGCTGTTGTGCAAATGGAATAGACAACAGGTGGAAATTCTAGGCAATTAGCAAGACACCCCCAATAAAGGACTGGTTTTGCAGGTGGTGACCACAGACCACTTCTCAGTTCCTATGCTTCTGGCTCAGTTTTGGTCACATTGATCTGGCGGTGCTTTCACTTATGTAGCAGAACGGTCACAACCCACACAAGGGCCAGTATGCGCTCATCATGATGCACATCAATGCGACGGTGGCAAGAAGGTGCTGGTCTTAGCGAGTGTCAGACATGGAGCGCTACAGGAGAAGCAGTACATCAGGAGACGTGGAGGAGGCCGTAGGAGGGCAACACCAGTCGCAGGACTGCTACATCGCTTTGTGCAAGGAGAGCCCAGCATGCCAGAGCCGCAAATGACCCCAGCAGGCACAATATGGTTGCTCAAACGGTCAAAGACTCATGAGGTTTTAGGGCCGACGCCACAGGTGGGGGTTGTGCTTACAGCCCAACACCGTGCAGGACGTTTGGCATTTGCCAGAGAACACCAAGCTTGGTCTCAAATGGGTCTTCCAAATGGACAATGACCACAAGCATACTTCCAAAGTTGTGGCAAAATCGCTTAAAGACAACAAAGTCAAGGTATTGGAGTGGCCATCACAAAGCCCTGACCTCAATCCTATAGGAAATGTGTGGGCAGAACTAAAAAGGCGTGTGCGAGCAAGGAGGCCTACAAACCTGACTCAGTTACACCAGCTCTGTCAGGAGGAATGGGCCAAAATTCACCCAACTTATTGTGGGAAGCTTGTGGAAGGCTACCCGAAACATTTGACCCAAGTTAAACAATTTAAAAGGCAATGCTACCAAATACTAATTGAGTGTATGTAAACTTCTGACCCACTGGGAATGTGATGAAATAAATAAAAACTGAAATAAATCATTCTCTCTACTATTATTCTGACATTTCACATTCTTAAAATAAAGTGGTGATCCTAACTGACCTAAGACAGGGAATTTTTACTAGGATTAAATGTCAGGAATTGTGAAAAACTGAGTTGAAATGTATTTGGCTAAGATGTACATAAACTTCTGACTTCAACTGTATGTATGTAGATATATGTATACATACATACATACACACACAGATACTTTATTGCACCATTTACACCCCACTGTGAGTGAGATAGACAGAATACAGCGGGGTGTAAACGGTGCAACAAAATATAAAAGTACAAATGGTAACAACACTAACACAATAAGGTGAAATACTATAGATAGAGAATACGGTGATAACACTACCAGCAGGAGTGGTGGGGGTGACAGTGGGCGAGGCAGCAGAGGTGGCAGCAGGGGTAACAGGAGTGGTGGGGGCCGCGGCTGAACTGATCCTGGTGGCGGCAGAGCCGGAGGAGGGGGTGACGGCCGCAGACTGACTACGGGAACTGTGGTTGGGGAGGGAAGAGCGGAGGCGTTATAGTGATCGTTATGGTGTGTACTGTACACGTAGCATAGCTTATATCTATGTAATGGTCTACGCTAAAATACTGTACAGTGTTTTAATGCAGCTGGTTTGCTGTCTCTCCAGCTTCCGTCTGACGTGACCGTGTTAGCTGTGTAGTTGGCTAGCTAGCAAGGAAGAAGAGCCTGCAAAGCAACCATATTTGTTTGGCATAGCAACCTGCCAATAGAACGAACCTCAACGGAACAAACAACCAGCCGGCTTGGCTAGCAACGGAGCGAACAACCAGCCGGCTTGGCTAGCAACGGAGCGAACAACCAGCCGGCTTGGCTAGCAACGGAGCGAACAACCAGCCGGCTTGGCTAGCAACGGAGCGAACAACCAGCCGGCTTGGCTAGCAACGGAGCGAACAACCAGTCAGCTTGGCTAGCAACGGAGCGAACGACCAGCCGGCTTGGCTAGCAACGGAGCGAACGACCAGCCGGCTTGGCTAGCAACGGAGCGAACAACCAGCCAGCTTGGGCTAGCAACGGAGCCAATGGACAAACGACCAGCCGGCTTGGCTGGCAACCCTAGATTTTTGTCGGGACTGTATTCTCGTGGAAGCATGAAACAGCCTATGATTACATTTAGCAAAATAATGTTTTTATTTCATTGTAGAAAAGCAAATTGTACACTCAAGGTTGTGTGATACAACTTCTTTAGCATGGCTGTGCTGATCTAGGGTACCCGGAGCCGCCTCGACTGCAGCACGGCTGTGCTAGAAAAGTCGTATCACACACCCTCTCCCTCTCGCCTCCAACTGCTTTATTATGAAGTAAGATCTGAAGAAAAATCTACAGCTGCTAGCTAATATGAAGTAATGGTGGTATTAGAATATTACCTGGGAGATGAGGAGCTGGTAGCAGGGCCTCCACTACCTAACAGACTGGCCAGACCTGGTCCTGCTGGGGCCCCTTACCTGGGAGATGATACCTAACAGACTGGCCAGTCCTGGTCCTGCTGGGGCCCCTTACCTGGGAGATGATACCTAACAGACTGGCCAGTCCTGGTCCTGCTGGGGCCCCTTACCTGGGAGATGATACATAACAGACTGGCCAGTCCTGGTCCAGCTAGGGCCCCTTACCTGGGAGATGAGGAGCTGGTAGCAGGGCCTCCACTAGCTAACAGACTGGCCAGTCCTGGTCCAGCTAGGGCCCCTTACCTGGAAGATGAGGAGCTGGTAGCAGGGCCTCCACTACCTAACAGACTGGCCAGACCTGGTCCTGCTAGGGCCCCTAGACCACCGAGTCCTCCCAGACCAGTTGGTCCAATCAGCTGCATCAGCTGCGTATGGCTCATGTTACCCAGGAGGCTTTGCAGGCCACCCTCACCTGGAAAAAAGACAATTCTGAACTTAAGAGACGAAAACAAAATCAAATAATTTTTCTAAGGAATGTCGAGGTGGTGTGTGTCTGTCCTAACCTCCCAGAGCAGACAGCTCGTGGCTGCTACTGCCTCCACTGCCCAGAGCTCCAGGCATGGGAGGGTTGTTCAGGTACTCATTCACCTTACGGCAATACTCCTCATCCTTGTCCGATTTAGGCTCCTGGTGATCACAGGAATCAAATGACATTAATATTAAGAGATCAATATCATCAAAGTATTGACTCTATGGTGACAAGAGAAATGGTTAACGTAAAGAACGAATAAAGTATTAAAAAAGGCCCCGTGCAGTCAAAATTCAGTTTTTCCTGTGTTTTATATCACATTGTACAACAGCTGATGAAACGAACACTGTAAAAGTGTGAAAACATATGATCAGTGTTATTTCCTGATAGTTGCTGGTTGAAAATACAATCAACACTGGACCTTCTAAAATCATCATGTTTGCATGGGGTGGGGTGGGAGTTTCGGCTTTCCATGGTGACATCACCATGCGGTAAAATTGGTTAACAGTTCCAAACCGCTCTACCAATAACAGCTAGGTTTCAGTTTCCCTTCCCCACTCAGACCACTCTCAGACCGCCCTAGCAAAATTCTTGCTTGAGAAATATATATATATTTTTTTTGCACATCTTTGTTTTTTTTGCACATTTTAAATGGAAACTATTACAGTAAGGTACTTAATTGTTCCCCAGAAAACATATTATATTTATATAAAAACAGCTGCATTGGGCCTTTAAGAAAGGGTCTTACAAAACCCCATTATTTCCTTGACTGGTCCCAGACCCATTGATGCTGTCTTGCCAAACTTCTATGGTCATTGTCACATATTTGGCAAGACAGTACCAACAGATCTGGGACCACTGGGCTAATTCATCCCCACCCTGTCTGCTATAGTTCCATGTCAAAATAAATGTTATACGTTATGTGTAAATGTAAAATTATTCAACCCTCACCTGCATCCAGAAGAACAGCCTCTTGGATCCGGCCTTGAACTTCAGCACGAACACCCGTCCTGTGGTACACTGGCTCACCTTCTTGAACTCACAGTCATCAGGGAAGATGATCAGGTCCTGGAAACAAAACCAAGAAATGATATATATAAACCTTACCTGAAACCATCACATATTTTTTTACTGGGTTAATCTTGTATAAGTCATTAGACATTCTTCTGTTTATATACTGTTTCGCTACCAGAGACATCATAGACTGGTACAAGATCTGTTTATGCTGTTTTACCAACTCCATTGCTTCTGTCTTTGGCAAACCAATCTGGGATCAGGCTAGAGACACTGCGCCATCTGATTCAACTTGATCAATATCCAGCAATCCACTCACATCATCAACATTTCCAGACCCCCGGTCCTTCCAGCAGAAGTGGATGAGGGAGTCGTCCGTCTGTTGGACGTACACACTGCCCTTACGTTTGTCCGGTGTCACCGTGCTGCCCTTCAGGGTCATCTTACCGGCACGGAACTCCACCAGGTATTTACTGGACGAGCCCCGGGAGCCTGAGACCAGGCTGGGGAATAGAGCACCTGAAGACATGATGATCCTTGGGTTGTTGACAGACACGTAGGCTGGTTGCTTTACTTCTGTAGTGGAGGAGACAAGATAATTGATTTATTCTGACCTAGCTGACAGTTGCATAAGCATGCTTAAATTACTATTAACGACATAGTATTGTTCTGTAGTGTCACATGATATAAGACTACTATTGATGTCTCCTGAGTGGCGCAGTGGTCTAAGGCACTGCATCGCAGTGCTAGCTGTGCCACTAGAGATCCTGGTTCGAATCCAGGCTCTGTCGCAGCCGGCCGCGACCGGGAGACTCATGGGCGGCGCACAATTGGCCTAGCGTTGTCAAGGGTAGGGGAGGGAATGGCCGGCAGGGATGTAGCTCAGTTGATAGAGCATGGCGTTTGCAACGCCAGGGTTGTGGGTTCGATTCCCACGGGTGACCAGTATGAAAAAAATATATAAAACATGTATTCACTAACTGTAAGTCGCTCTGGATAAGAGCGTCTGCTAAATGACTAAAAATGTAAAAATGTAAGATGTGCCGTGTAATTATTTGAACATTGCATACTGAACAAAAATATTCATGCAACAATTAACGATTTTACAGTTCATATAAGGAAATAAGTCAATTGAAATAAATTCATTAGGCCCTAATCTATGGATTTCGCAGGGGTGCAGCAATGGGTGGGCCTTGGAGGCCAGGGAGCCAGGCCCAGCCAATCAGAATGAGTTTTTCCCCACAAAAGGGCTTTATTACAGACAGAAATACTCTTCAGTTCCATCAGCCGTCCGGGTGGCTGGTCTCAGACGATCCCGCAGGTTAAAAAGCCGGATGTGGATGTCTTGGGCTGGCGTGGTCACACGTGGTCTGCGGTTGAACATACTGCCAAATTCTCTAAAACGATGTTATAGGCTGGTTATGGTAGAGAATTGAACATTCAATTCTCTGGCAACAGCTCTGGTGGACATTCCTGCAGTCAGCATGCCAATTGCACACGCCCTCAAAACTTGAGACATCTGTGGCATTGTGTTATGTGACAAAACTGCACATTTTAGAGTAGCCTTTTATTGTCCCCAGCACAAGGTGCACCAGTGTAATGATCATGCTGTTTAATCAGCTTCTTCATATGCGACATTGTCAGGTGGGTGGATTATCTTGGCAAAGGAGAAATGCTCACTAACAGGGATGTAAACAAATTTGTGCACAGAATTTGAGATAAAAAAAAATTTGCATATGGAAAATGTCTGGGATCTATATTTAGGTCATGAAACCACCACTTTACATGTTGCGTTTATATTTTTGTTCAGTATAGCTAGCTAGTTAGCTGGAAAATATTTGATTGGACAATTCAACTGCAGTTTCAAGATGAGACAAATCAACCAAAATATGTTTGGCTAACTATCAAGAAGAAATTCATAGGATGAAAACGTATAATCATCTAAAAATAAATGTAGTTTCCAGGCGAATTAGCTAATGTTTCCTTTGAAATTAGAGCGTTAGCTGGCTATCAAAAAAGCGTGTCTAGCTGTGTCATGATACTTCCTAGCTAGTTAGCATAAGCTAACTAGCTAGCTAGCTAACGTTAGCTCATGACAAGGCTAAAACTCAAATATGAGGACGGGACTAGATTTTCAAAACCGTAATTCTCAAGAAAAACACTTACCGATTTTCTCGCAAATTTAACTGAAGACTTAATCTCTCTACATTTCACATTCCGTATACATTTTTCTTGAATTACCTGAAGTTTAGCAGGCAACAAAAGTTATTTCTTGTATCAGACTTCCTCGTTGGTCTTCTTCGTGGGGTGCGTGAACGTTTGCTTCTTCTATGGTGACTCCTTCGCATTTCTACCAGTAGACAATAGCAGCAGCTCCACCCACTTGAAATGGCAAGCACATTGGCCTCAGGATTTCCTGTGTGGTTTTTATTTTCTTGGATCTCAAAACCAAGGATATACTGCTCAATTTAATTGTTTTTGTTGTCCTGTGAGATTTTGTAAACAGAGATTAAAGGCTTCCAATAATGTATAAAAAGTGTCTCATGGAAAGTCATACATGACTTGACCACTACAAATAAAGTGTATTACAACGAACGCCCCTTGCTTAGATAGGCACTGTCCTCGTTTGCTACACTAGTGTCAAAAGTGGGTCGAGGCCACCAAAAACGTGTGTAAATAGAACACTAGGGTGGATATAGTTCTATTTAATTCTACATGTACATGCCTCTCTGATGGCCTCCCACTTCTGACACCAATGTCTCGTATGCACGGAAACTGGGAAGCGGTCCTCTCCATAAGATTTAATGAAATTCTACAGTATTTCAATTAAATGTTTAATGGACAAAATTACATGTATTTAAGTATTTTTGTAATGGGGACAGTAACATTAGAACTTTCCAAAAATTATACTTTAAGGAAAAGGTTTTATATTGGGCTTCCGAGCGGCGCAGCGGTCTAAGGCACTACAGACCCCCTGGTTCGATTCCAGGCTGTATCACAATCGGCCGTGATTGGGAGTCCCATAGGGCGGCGCACAATTGGCCCAGCGTCGTCTGGGTTTGGCCAGTGTAGGCCGTCATTGTAAATAAGAATTTGTTCTTACCTGATTTGCCTAGTTAAATAAAGGTACAAAATATATTTGTTCATGTTTTATTTGTATGTTTAGCTCACATAATGTAATTTAAAAGTATGCATTAAGGTATCTGTAATAGAATAAACATGTACAAAACATTTTGGGACATTAATAATTGTAATGCTTTTCTATAACATCAAACGTTGTTTTTTTTTTACAACGGTGGGGGAGTGCCAAATGGAGGCTTCAAAACAGCGCCCCCTGTCAGTCGTCTAGTGTATATATAAATCATTGTTAGGTGAACTCGCTAACCCACTTGGGGGAGATAGTAAACAAGCATACCAAGGCAAACCTTTAATAAAACACTGCCAGGAGGTTAGACCTATAAATACAAGTTACTCAATCTGATCCAGGAACATGTCCAGCTTCATGTATTGCGCCATCAAAGACTAGCTATTGGAAATGTTGAACGATAGACCAGAGATGTTTTATAGATGTTTTAGAAAGCTATTGTAAGTGGTATTGGGGAAAGGTGGAAACACTCCTTCATTTTTCTTGATTACATCACTCAGACAGATTTACGGAAGAACAGAGAGGACATATGAAAATAAATATCCCTTGTTTTGTCGTCGCGATCACAAAATAATTGTGTGATCTCGATAAAACAACTTTTGTTATGCCGTGATCACAAGACAATTATTTTGTGATCTCGTCAAAACGAGGGATTTTTAAAAATATAAATGAATATGTCCTCTGGATTTCTGTGCGAATTATCTCCTACCTCCTACTTTTCCAACACCCGATGTGTGTTCAGTTCGATTGAACCTGTGCTACGTTGCAGAACGGTTAGTGGTTAAGCGCGTTGTGCCAGTAACCGAAAGGTCGCTGGTTCTAATCCCCGAGCCGACTAGGTAAAACATCTGTCGATGTGCCCTTAAGCAAGGCACTTAATCCTAATTGCTCATGTAAGTCGCTCTGGATAATAGCGTCTGCTAAATGACTGAAATGTAAATGAAATGTACACGTTTCCCAAAAACGTTCTTTGTATGTTCTTGAACAGGGGTATATTCATTATGCCAATTATGTTGCAAAACATTTCTTAAACGGAAGCAAACGGAACGAAGCAAACCCCTCCCCGTTTTTTACCCATGGTCGTTCAGTACAGCACTTGTTTCCGTTTCATTGAATGGTCGGTCCATTACGTGTTTTTTGTAATGAAGGCAGCCCCAGGCGCGCGCACGTCAGCCTGCGACGTATCATCGGGAGCGAGCTTGGGAGGGATTGACAGCCGGACAGTAACGCTTCTAGTTTAGCTAGTTTACTACCTTCCTTTTTATTTTTAAATGAGTGCTCAACCAAGCAAGCTAGCCTGAATTTTTGCCTGGCATGCGAGCAGCATAGATACCTTTCAATATCTCAAATCGGAAATCCACTGTGCCCAAGTAGCTAAACGGTAAGAAGTGCATTTTATAGTACATTTCGTATCCCCGGACCATGCTAGTTATCTAGCTGGCTGGCTTCTCCGCAGTCCTTGGATTAACGTTAGCGAATGAATCGTTGCCTGGTGGTGTTAGCTAGCATGCTAACTATCTAGCACTTCTAACTAGCAACTGCTAAACCAACATGGATGCTGTGTTTCTTTGATGCGGTAGCAAGAGATTATCCGCTTGACTGTTTGTCTTCCGATCTTTCTGTTTTTAGACAGCGAGTGGGAGATTGCTGGTAGGTTCGTTTTAAAAAACCAGGCCATGATGAATTGGCTAACGTTAGCTATATTTTAGTAAACCAGTTAACTAGCTAAACATCTTCTATTTGAGGATATCCAGCTAACGTTAACTAGCCAACATGGACCCCGGCGAGTTGAGTAAATCTGGATTTGCAATAAATGTGACCGGTGATTATAGCTACCTAGCTAACTAACGCTAGTTGTTGTCGATGTTTGTCACAACAAATGTTTTAGCTACTTTTCGTATAGAACCATATTACATTCACTGGTCCAAGGAAACACTAAGATATATGTTTAGGTCCCCCTGACCATAGATTCGTTAAGTTCTTTAGCCAGCTGGTAAGCTAAACAAATCAGGTTCGTGTTAGTCAGCCTTGCTTGGACCCTTTTAAACGAATCTAGTTCCTGCGAGCTAGTTACCTATTTAACTGATCAGCTGATGCCAGTACTAGCCATGTTAGCATGCCATGCCTTAGTCATTTAGAATAACAGAACAGCTCAACTCACTATATCTTGAGTTCAGTGAGGCCAACCCTTTAAGTCTGTGGGCCAAACATGAGCCCTTGATTCCACATCACGTTCTACAAAGGATCTGATCACTATAATGGAGATAAGCTACCTCTCATATAGACTGGGTGCATGATTTAGTTATGTGGACGGCAAGACAGCGTGGATGTGGCTTTAACTTCCTCCAAAACGCACTCACATTTAGCATCGTGTAGCCTCACGATGTGCACATCTAAAGGGAGTTGTTTCGTTCTGTCATCATGAAGAAGAGCGTCATCTCTGACGATGGCTGACTAGTGACTATAGAGGATATCGTAAATCAAATGTATGGTTCATTATTAGGCAGGTCACAGCCAGGAGGAGAAGCCTGGATGCAAATATGGCCAACCTTTTATTTGAGCTGATTTGAGGGTGTGGATTAGCGGTAAATCCTAGTTAGTGTCAACAAGTTCATTGTGTGTACAGGCCTAAAACTTGTGCTATTGACAGTCTTTCTGCTTCAGGCAAGATGTGGGTGGAGCTGACCATTTAGTTACAGTATCTGTTTGAATGTTGTTGACCCAGAAAAATTACTCCCTCAGTTAGGCAACTCAAAGATCAACATATGTTTGTGTGATGGTTACCAGTGATGTAGTGGTCAAATTGGTGGGTGAAGTCTGATTGCAGGTCGCAGTGAAAAAAGTCACGCTTTCTATAATAATAATGCATTTTTCTTCAAAAGATGGGTAAACTGGTCCGGAGAGAAAAATAAAGTTGAGTAAACTGTGTTTACTTGCGTTTACCCTCCATTACTGGCTAGCTTCTCTCTATGGTCAGAAAGGATGGGCCTATTTCTCCTTTCAGGCATGTTGAGAGCATTTTAGCTAGTTGATCTTAGTGTCTTGTAATCTGTCCCAATACACTGTTCAACTTTCACTTCCATTGTCCCTGCTCTCTCTCACACACTCTCTCTCCTCTCGCTGAATGACATTAATCCCAAAGCTTCTGCTTCCACATGTGGAAAGGGGCCCACGGTAGGGTTAGTAAATCAGCATAGAAGGGTTACAGAAGGGTACTGTATACCATCAACACACTGCACAGTAAGCATCTCATTGAGAAAATACTGTGGCTCTGTCACAAATGGCACCCTATTCCCTATATAGTGCACTACTTTTCATCAGGGCTCTAAGGGTAGTGCACTATATATATAGGAAAAAGGGACGCAGACCATAACGCAGGATTGGTTGGCCGCTGCCCGTTAGTTCATTCGTTGGATGCTTTTGCTTCAGAGGTCTCTTCCAAAATGTCCAATTATAGAGCTTAGCAGGCTACGTGAGAGCGAGCGACCTGTGTGTGAGAGCCAGCGACCTGTGTGTGAGAGTGAGCGACCTGTGTGTGAGAGCCAGCGACCTGTGTGTGAGAGCCAGCGACCTGTGTGTGAGAGCCAGCGACCTGTGTGTGAGAGCCAGCGACCTGTGTGTGTGTGCCAGCGACCTGTGTGTGAGAGCCAGCGACCTGTGTGTGAGAGCCAGCGACCTGTGTGTGAGAGCGAGCGACCTGTGTGTGAGAGCCAGCGACCTGTGTGAGAGTGAGCGACCTGTGTGTGAGAGCCAGCGACCTGTGTGTGAGAGTGAGCGACCTGTGTGTGAGAGCCAGCGACCTGTGTGTGAGAGCCAGCGACCTGTGTGTGAGAGCCAGCGACCTGTGTGTGAGAGCCAGCGACCTGTGTGTGTGTGCCAGCGACCTGTGTGTGAGAGCCAGCGACCTGTGTGTGAGAGCCAGCGACCTGTGTGTGAGAGCGAGCGACCTGTGTGTGAGAGCCAGCGACCTGTGTGAGAGTGAGCGACCTGTGTGTGAGAGCCAGCGACCTGTGTGTGTGTGAAGAGGTTTCAGCAGCTGTGTTTACCTCAGGCCTTGTAGCTCCAGTATCATATAACTTTGTACACAAGGAGGACGGCATTGGTGGTGGGACAGCTGATAGGCCTGAAAGGGAAACCCATTCATCCACTCACCATTTAGGCCAGAGCACAGCAGGGCACGTTAGTTGCCTGGCAGTCTGTGTGCGTCACAAAGTGTACCCTATTCCCTATATAGTGCACTACTTTTGACCAGGACCCACGGGGGGAAATCGGTTGAATAATACAATTTCACGCGTATAGCCTCTGTCTGCTGCGCTGTGTGTATACACACTGAACAGAAATATAAATGCAACATGCAATAATGTCAAAGAATTTACTGAGTTACAGTTCATATGAGAAAATTTGTCAAATTCATTTGGCCCTAATTTATGGATTTCACATGACTGTGAATACAGATATGCATCTGTTACTCACAGATACCTTAAAGAAAAGGTAAGGGGGGTGGATTAGAAAACCAGTCAGTATCTGGTGTGAACACCATGTACCTCATGCAGCGCGACACATCTCCTTCACATAGAGTTGATCAGGCTGTTGATTTTCGCCTGTGGAATGTTGTCCCACTCCTCTTCAATGGCTGTGTGACGTTGCTGGATATCGGCGGGAACTGGAACACGCTGTCGTACACGTTGATCCAGAGCATCCCAAGCATGCTCAATAGGTGGCATGTCTGGTGAGTATGCAGGCCATGGAAGAACTAGGACATTTTCAGCTTCCAGGTATTGTGTACAGATCCTTGTGACATGGGGCCGTGCGTTATCCTGGGCTGGCGTGGTTACACGTGGTCTGCGGTTGTGAGGCCGGTTGGTCGTACTGCCAAATTCTCTAAAAGGACGTTAGAGGCGGCTTAAGGTAGAGAAATGAACATAACATTCTCTGGCAACAGCTCTGGTGGACCTTCCGGCAGTCAGCATGCCAATTGCACGCTCCCCAACTTGAGACATCTGTGGCATTGTGTTGTGTGAGTGGCCTTTTATTGTCCCCAGCACAAGGTGCACCTGTGTAATTATCATGTGGTTTTAATCAGCTTCTTGATATGCCAAACCTGTCAGGTGGATGGATTATCTTGGCAAAGGAGAAATGCTCACGAACAGGGACGTAAACGAACTTGTGCACAAAATCTGAGAAAAATAAGCTTTTTGTGCGTATGGAACATTTCTGGTATCTTGTTTTATTTCAGTTCATGAAACATGGGACCAACAATTTACATCTTGCGTTTTTTTATATTTTTGTTCAGTGTATTTTGTCTGGGCTACGCTGTCTGCATGCTATCTGCATCCATTATTATGAAACTATGAGAGGCCATTGAAAGCTAATCAACTGAGCACCGTATTAGTGGCCTTTTCATTATCGGATTATATCCTCCTGATATTTTATAACGATCGTAGTAATAGGATAACTGTCTCTCGGTCCAGGGCCCAGTCATTGTTATACTGAGTAGTGTTAATTTGTGGCAGCTATTGTAATAATAATAATAATAATATGCCATTTAGCAGACGCTTTTATCCAAAGCGACTTACAGTCATGTGTGCATACATTTTTTCGTATGGGTGGTCCCGGGGATCGAACCCACTACCCTGGTGTTACAAGCGCCATGCTCTACCAATTGAGCTACAGAGGACCACAACTTAGATGTCTTAAAATACCCTTTTTAGTCTTAGTCACATTTTAGTAATTTCATCCTTGGTTAGTTTTAGTTATCCGTTGACTAAAACTGGACAATTGTAGTCTAGTTTTAGTCAGCCATTTTAGTCACATAATAATAGTATTTTAAAAAAATATTAAATAGTGAGTATTTAGGCTACCTTTAACTTCCATGTGATTTCTGCATAGTGCATCTTTTAAACTAGGCTACTTTTCATTTTAAAAGTTTCAATTCGCTAGTCCGTCAAGCCCTCTCCCGCTAGAATGAATGACATTCATTTTCTAGCGATCGATTGATAAGATAGGCGCCTGTCAGTCAGTTTTCTGACACCATTTATTTTATTTTGCCTGTTTCATATAGCCTGCCACAGGGAGTCATGGCGCATATTAGGAAGTTTACTGTGCGTTGACTGACAACTGAACAGCAAGTGTTGACTCGTTTATAAAAGTTTCTAACTGACTGAATAAAGTCCATCTGCTATATCCCTTTTACCATTCATAAATCATGCAACGTGGTTATACTGGATGTCCGTGGTATCGCATCGGGACAAGTAAACCAAAGGATTTGTCAGGGCTTGACAGACAGCGACGTTAAAGTGAGTGACTCTCGTCTCGTCACTCAGTGAGTACTGATGGGAAAAACGTTTTCAGTGTAAACTTAATAGACTAAAACCACATATAAAGTATGTAGAAAATGTTATCTTTGAGAACTAACAATCACCAAAATAAAAGCTAGACAGTCAGCGGAATTGAAAATTCCCAAAACAATGAATTTAACCGTATTGATTTTGTTTTTAAGTTTGGACAAAAGAACTCAGCAATACATAGAATCGCAGAAAATGATATTTTTAAAACTGCAACATTTTCTCTCATCTCCATGGCAGAATACTTTGTGTAGAATCCCTGGAAATTTGCTTAAAACTGCAACATTTTCTTTCAGCTCCATCACAAAATGTGTAAAATTGAAGGAAATTAAATTTAAAACTGCAAAAATGGATCTCGGCTCCATTGAGAAATTCAGAGAAATGCAGAAAATTGGCTTAAAATGCAAAAAGTGCTTGAAAAAAAACAGTTGGGGGCCTCTAAAATGTTCTCTAAAATTCAATGGACATACACAAAATAGTCCAAATTGGTGAAGTGAAATGAAAAAAATAACGTGTTAAAAAAAATTCACAAAAAAAAATAACGGAAAAGTGGTGCGTGCATATGTATTCACCCCCTTTGCTATGAAGCCACTAAATAAGATCTGGTGCAACCAATTACCTTCAGAAGTCATATAATTAGTTAAATAAAGTCCACCTGTGTGCAATCTAAGTGTCACATGATCTCAGTATATATACACCTGTTCTGAAAGGCCCCAGAGTCTGCAACACCACCAAGCAAGCTGCACCACCAAGCAAGCGGCACCATGAAGACCAAGGAGCTCTCCAAACAGGTCAGGGACAAAGTAGTGGAGAAGTACAGATCAGGGTTGGGTTATAAAAAAATATCAGAAACTTTGAACATCCAACGGAGCACCATTAAATCCATTATTTAAAAAATGGAAAGAGTATGTCACCAGAACAAACCTGCCAAGAGACGGCTGCCCACCAAAACTCACGGACCAGGCAAGGAGGGCATTCATCTGAGAG
This sequence comes from Coregonus sp. 'balchen', assembly GCA_902810595.1. NCBI lineage: Eukaryota > Metazoa > Chordata > Actinopteri > Salmoniformes > Salmonidae > Coregonus > Coregonus sp. 'balchen'. The sequence continues at coordinate 5,024,506 of LR778282.1, forward strand.
AAAACAAAGAGACCAAAGATAACCCTGAAGGAGCTGCAAAGCTCCACAGCGGAGATTGGAGTATCAGTCCATAGGACCACTTTAAGCCGTACACTCCACAGAGCTGGGCTTTACGGAAGAGTGGCCAGAAAAAAGCCATTGCTTAAAGAAAAAAATAAGCAAACACATTTGGTGTTTGCCAAAAGGCATGTGGGAGACTCCCCAAACATATGGAAGAAGGTACTCTGGTCAAATGAGACTAAAATTGAGCTTTTTGGCCATCAAGGAAAACGTTATGTCTGGCGCAAACCCAACACCTCTCATCACCCCGAGAACACCATCCCCACAGTGAAGCATGGTGGTGGCAGCATCATGCTGTGGGGATGTTTTTCATCGGCAGGGACTGGGAAACTGGTCAGAATTGAAGGAATGATGGATGGCGCTAAATACAGGGAAATTCTTGAGGGAAACCTGTTTCAGTCTTCCAGAGATTTGAGACTGGGACGGAGGTTCACCTTCCTGCAGGAGAATGACCCTAAGCATACTGCTAAAGCAACACTTGAGTGGTTTAAGGGGAAACATTTAAATGTCTTGGAATGGCCTAGTCAAAGCCCAGACCTCAATCCAATTGAGAATCTGTGGTATGACTTGAAGATTGCTGTACACCAGCGGAACCCATCCAACATGAAGGAGCTGGAGCAGTTTTGCCTTGAAGAATGGGCAAAAATCCCAGTGGCTAGACTTGCAGCTGTAATTACTGCAAAAGGTGGCTCTACAAAATATTGACTTTGGGGGGGTGAATAATTATGCACACTCAAGTTTTTTGTTTTTTTGTCTTATTTCTTGTTTGTTTCACAAGAAGAAATATTTTGCATCTTCAAAGTGGTAGGCATGTTGTTTAAATCAAATGATACAAACCCCAAAAAAATCAATTTTAATTCCAGGTTGTAAGGCAACAAAATAGGAAAAATGCCAAGTGGGGTGAATACTTTCGCAAGCCACTGTACATATGAGATGGGTAATGCAAGATATGTAAACATTATTAAAGTGGCCGGTGATTGATTTTCAAGTCTGTGTGTAGGCAGCAGCCTCTCTGTGCTAGTGTGGCTAAACCAACTAGGCTTGTAATTTAACAATTGTATTCGTATTTACAGATTCCATACAAGTTTGTAATTAAAGGCACATGAAAGTTCACAGGTTACATAAGGTATTTCTGCCAAAAAAATGAACTTTTATTTAAAAATAATAAGGATTACATTCAAATGCCTCTCCTGTGAAGTAGTGATGTGCGTCATACGCCTAGTTTCCTGAAACGAGTCACATTTTGTGTTCAGTGAGTCGGCCAGATCGGAGGCAGTAGGGATGACCTTGGATGTTCTCTTGATAAGTGCGTGAATTGGACCATTTTCCTGTCCTGCTAAACATTCTAAATGTAACAAGGACTTTTGGGTGTCAGGGAAAATGTATGGAGTAAAAAGTACATTGTTAAATATAAATGGTGAAGTACAGATACCCCAAAACTACTTAAGTAGTACTTTAAAGTATTTTTACTGAAGTACATGACACCACTGGCCATGATCTCTGCACAGTGCCGAGGAATGTCTATCTGGGAAGATCAGCAGCAGCTAGCTAGCTCATTCTCCAACAGGAAGTTGTTGAGACATGGATGAATTGACACAGTGACCAAAATGTAACTCCGGCTGCAAATATTAATTTAGTTTGCCCGGACATGCATGCAATGAGGAAGCTAGCTAGCTAAGCAGATGGCTATGTGACCTGTTAGCAAAGATTACGGTAACTAACCCTTTTAAATCTGTGGTGTTGGCTAGCTAGATGAACATGGTGCTAAGATATCAGACAGGAGCTAATCGCCAACGTAGCTAGCTAACGTTAGCTGGTTATCATTTTGAACGATTTTCAGCAGCGAGCAGTCTGACTTGCAATTTACTGGTGTGCTGATCTAACCTGCCGCAATCGTATCCGTAAATTGAACAGTTGATAGTCGGATTAGATGATTGTGGTAATAGGGAAAGAAGGAAGTGTTTTAAAATGCCTAAATAAAGATTGGCAATAGGTTTAGCTACCTAAGAATCTTCCTGCATGTTTATGGACCAAAAAAAGCTGTAGATCTGCATCTGTGTGGTAGCATTTGATTTCCATACAGCTGTGACTGCTGTGGTCCTCTGTAGCTCAGCTGGTAGAGCACGGCGCTTGTAACGCCAGGGTAGTGGGTTCGATCCCCGGGACCACCCATACGTAAAAATGTATGCGCACATGACTGTAAGTCGCTTTGGATAAAAGCGTCTGCTAAATGGCATATTATTATTATTATTATTATTATTATTATTATTATTATATATTATGCTTCTATGCAAATGTTGTTAATCAAAAGGCTAATATAAGTCACAAAAGGAAGGCAAACCGATTTGTTTGTCATCTCTAGCACCATAAACTCCACTGATCAGCCAAAACAAGCTCAATAACTCAATGCGTGCACACACTCCTATTGAATATGTGTTCACCTGTACAGTGAGTAGACCTATGTCATCTTAATTTACCCAGTTTATTCAAATATTTACCATTCAAGTAAAATAATCAATATTGGTTGTTTCTATAAACTAGGGCGCTCAGACCGCTGACTGTCTATTGTTCTGTTTTACGTCTCATTAGGCAGAATGATCCGGAATGGCCTCAGGCCTCCTTTGTCTAGCTGGGATTACATTAGGGTTTCTGGGGTATTATGGGGTGGTGGATGGAGTAAAGATAATGATCATTGATCTGTGGTGGGTGAATCAGAGCTGCATTTTCCATTTTTTATTAAATTATAATGTGAGCTAATATACAATATAAGAATGGTTGATGAATTTAGTGAAGCAAGGTTGATCAGTCATGTTATATTGTTCATGACTCATGGACACGTAGGCCAATGTTTCCCATGTATTCATTTAGCAGCGGTGCAGTTTTTTCAACACATTTTTTATATTTGTAGCCAATGTTCCATCACCAGTATGAAAAATGTATGCGCTCACTTAACTGTAAGTCGCTCTGGATAAGAGCGTCTGCTAAAAATGACTAAAAATGTAATTTTCTTGGGCACTGAGCAAATTTCAGGTCTGCTGAGCGCGAACTTGAACGTTGTGAAAATTCTGTGCAACTTCCGGCTCGCGTTTACTGTGAACACTGAGGCTGTACCCACTTTCAGTTACAGTTTTAATAATAATAATAATATGATAATAATATGATAATATGCCATTTAGCAGACATCATTGGCCAAGTAGGCTACTGTGGCTATTTGATCATAATGTAGGCCTACCAGAGTGGCCTACCATCAAAAACTATGGAGAAAATGCATCCCGTAACATTTTAACATGTAACTAGCGGTTCTATCATTCAGCCTACAGTAGCAGGCAACGTTCAGTATTCAATGTAAGCCTACATTCCATTAGACTTTCTGATAAAAACATGCAGGGCTTGACATTAACCTGCTTATCCACTTGTCCTTCAGACAAGGTGGTGACTGGAAATGTTGTTGTTGTGTGGTTTGATGCCAGAAACCACTTTACAAAATAAAATGCATTATTATTCCCATACCATTATTACAGAGAATCAGACAAATTATGCTACCCTTTGCCTATTGGCTACTTAGCTTTTTGAAGCCTGTCTGAAAATACAACACTGCCCCTTTTAAGACAAAAAAAGCTCTTTACCTGACTTGCTTTTCAAAGATGTCTAGAAATGTATACGTTTTGTGCTCTTGTAGGAAGCAATCTCTTCCCTTTTGCTGACTACAAATGATCTATAACTGGGCTAATAACTCACTAACTAGCAAAGGATATGAGTACTCATTCATTACTGCTGCAGTGCTTGTTGTAGCGCTGAGTGGAAATAGGAAGAAAGCGCATGTTATGACTTTATAAAAGTGATGAATACAAAGTGTTGACAGCGCCGAGTAAGAATTTAAACATGAACTCACTCATAACAGCAGCTCTTTGCTGTATTCGTTGACAGTCTCTCTAGTCATGGTTTTAAACGTTTTGGAAATCTCACTGTATCAACTTTGCTGTAGCTTTCTTTTTATATATATATATATATATATATATATTTTATTACCTCCTTTTTCCCCCAAGTTACGTGATATCCAATTACGATCTTGTCTCATCGCTGCAACTCCCCAACGGGCTCGGGAGATGTGAAGGTCGAGTCATGCGTCCTCCGAAACGTGACCCGCCAAGCCGCGCTTCTTATCACCCGCTCGCTTAACCAGGAAGCCAGTTGCACCAATGTGTCGGAGGAAACACCGTTCAACTGACGACTGTGGTCAGCCTGCAGGCACCCGGCCCGCCACAAGGAGTCGCTAGAGCGCGATGAGCCAAGTAAAGCCCCCCCTGGCCAAACCCTCCCCTAACCCGGACGACGCTGGGCCAATTGTGCGCCGCCCTATGGGACTCCCGTTCACGGCCGGTTGTGACACACCCTGGGATCGAACCTCAGGCTGTAGAGACGCCGCAACACTGCGATGCAGTGCCTTAGACCGCTGCGCCACTCCGGAGGCGCTGTAGCTTTCTTTTTTATGCCTGCTACGTTAATGCAGACACTGTAATCTGATTGGCCAGCGGTAGGCCTATAGTGCACTTGATTTGCTCTCCCGGGCCAGCCGGGAAGGCAGAGTTTGTACCTTCAGACACATGAAATGGTACAAAGTGGCAACAGTTTGCCTACCCGGCGCGCAGGGCAGCTGAATCGGGTGCACCTACCGCCAACAGCCTGAGACGAATAACAACAAAATAGGAACACAAGGCTTTATCGTTGGTTTTTCCAGAAACGTTTGGCGATCGACTAGGAATGCCTTTTGGCGATCGACTAGGAATGCCTTTTGGAGATCGACCGGTTGGTGACCCCCGCTCTGGAAAGTTGAGTGAAGTTCGATCTCGCGCTTCTCTCTGTGGGCTGATATTTCTTCTGCGCTGCGGTCATGGGGAGCCGCGCTGCGTTCTCAGGGCTACCGCACGCAGCTTAGAGGGAAACGTTTTTTCGTAGCTACTTTTTAAGTAAATACCTGCAGTCAACTTGTGCAGTACATCATTTCACCTGTCACATTATTTTACATTATGAAGCCAGTAGCGGTACGTCATTAAAATCACTGGGGAAGCCAAGCCCCCCCCCCCCCAAAAAAAAAGCCATATTACAACCTATGTGTTGTGATAAATGCATTGTTTGCTCTATAACCTGTTAGTTCATATGCCTTGACACCGTGATATATAGGCCTAAAGGCAGAGACAATGAGAAGACAGTGGCAGAATAAATTCAACCACACCTTTGTTTCATCACACAACCCGGAAAGCAAACTCTGTCCGATGACGTCCACAAAGCATATTGTGTGTAACAAACAGTTACATGACCTACAGCATGGTTAAGCAAGTTAATGTTTCCGACATTTTCGGACCACTAAATAACTATTGATTTAGAACCACAGAGAATTACCGCAACTCACAAAGAAAACCGGAGCTGCCTCCACTATTCCACCATTTCAACTTCAACATCATCAAATCACCTCTGCTTAGTCTAATACAGTGACAACTAGTCTCCCGAGTGGCGCAGTGGTCTGAGGCACTGCATCGCAGTGCTAGCTGTGCCACTAGAGATCCTGGTTCGAATCCAGGCTCTTGTCGTAGCCGGCCGCGACCGGGAGACCCATGGGGCGGCGCACAATTGGCCCAGCGTCGTCCAGGGTAGGGGGAATGGCCGGCAGGGATGTAGCTCAGTTGGTAGAGCATGGCGTTTGCAACGCCAGGGTTGTGGATTCGTATTTGTCGATTCATATTTAGCAACAATGTCATGCTCGTTAGCATATTTAGCAACAATGTCATGCTCGTTAGCATATTTAGCAACAATGTCATGCTCGTTAGCATATTTAGCAACAATGTCATGCTCGTTAGCATATTTAGCAACAATGTCATGCTCGTTAGCATATTTAGCAACAATGTCATGCTCGTTAGCATATTTAGCAACAATGTCATGCTCGTTAGCATATTTAGCTAGCAGCCTCCTTGGAAATTCACTATTCCTTGTGCAAATTTTTTTGCGTTTTTTTGCGTTTTTTGCCTCCCCTTTGTGTACTAAGCAGGTAATACCGTAAATCCCAGGATGAGAGAACTCTAGCTGTCACACCCCCAAAAAAAAATGCTTTCTGTGGAAAAATGCTTTGTGTAAACTTAAACGACTAAAACCAGACAAAGTATGTAGGAAAGTTACTAGGGGAAACACTTACATAGGGCATTTGTGTGGTTATACAGTGCAGAGATGTCGCAAACTGTATGAGAGGTCCTAGAAGTCCCTCCTCCCAGGCTTCCTCCCAGGCTTGTGTGGCAGACGAAGGGGCCTTGTTCCATACTTGCGTCCTAAACAATAGGCCGTTTTTGAGTATGCGACATTTTTTGCGTTTTAATAGTATGCAACATTTCTCGAAAATCGAGGATACTTTAAATGCCTGGATGTCATACTAATTTCGCCTTTGACAACAGCTGATCAATTATATATTTGGGGATGCGCTACCGAAATCAACAAATAGCGGTACACATTGCAATGATGCATTCTGTTTCATATTATGTGAATTTTCTCAAATCGAGAGTGGTTTAAATACCAGGATGTTATACTCATTTCGGCTCTACATCTAGTAGGATTCAATGCACAATTTTGAAAGAGGTGGGTTGCGAGTGAAGGGCCCTAGTTCTCTTTAAGTAGCCAAACAAAACTAGGTTTCTTAATTGGGAAAAGGCTGAATAGCGAAGTTTCTGCGGTGGTGTTAAAATGTAGGCTAAGTAGCTTTTGTACTCGTTAAAATGATCACAGTATTGTAGGCTACACCTTTTCTTTTATATATATATATATTTTTTTTAACCCAAAGTGGATTTCTGTTTTCTAATTTTAAGGTCATACCATGGATCATTTTGAATTGGATGGACCCCTTTAGTTAAAAATACACAAACCACTGTGTTCGTGAGAGTCTCCCCTTTCTGTAGAGTAGTCAAATTAGTTTTTGTATGCCAAACTGTTCGAATGCTACAGACGTTTTCGTGAGAAGGACGATTTTTAGGGATGTCCCCTGGTCTGACAAACAGCACTGTAGCTCTGCCACCTTCCACCGCAGATGCGGAAGGGCGACATAGGCGGATGGGGTGGATTGAGACGCAGCCCAAAAAAAAAAAAAAAACATCTCTAGCTTAAACTGATGGATTTTCATTGGGATTTTTTTAATGATGTTCCTTAAACCCCCTAGAGTCTATTCTGAGTACTAAACCATCTTTTGATTTCTTAATGTGTCGGCACCGGGGACTCGGGATGTGGCTGCGCTATTGATATCATGTTAACCAGTCCTTTTGATTTGAACACATGGATTGTTTAGTTTTGTAGGCTAGGCTACCTATTTTAATTATTTTAATTTATGGATCAAGCCTCATTCTGATCTCGTTCCCAATGATCAGTGCTTTACTTTATTATGTTGCTCCAGTGGTTCTGATGCACTCGACTGTCCACGGTTTACTGTGCAATAGCCTTTTTATTTGAACATTTTGAAAAGTTTTGGTGTCTACTAGGCTATTTGATTTAATTTATATATCCTACAGCACTTTGATTTCACTAATAAATATGTTGAGATGGAACCAAATTCTGTTTCTGTCTTCAGTCCTTTTTAAATAGGATAGATGGGCTACAGTAGGCTACAGGTCGAATGTGATCGTCTGTTTATAACCAGCCTGAGTAGGCCTATAACTCCATTCCTATTCTATTCAGAGTTTAGAGAATTGTAAATGAGCTATTATCAGGCTGGTTAATGTGATGCATGTCTGTTGAATTTGGAAAAATCCACCCGCACTCAGCCCCTCCCCACCTACTCAGCCAGTCAAATCAAATCGAATCACATTTTATTTGCCACATGCGCCGAATACAACAGGTGTAGACATTACCGTGAAATGCTTACTTACAAGCCCTTAACCAACAATGCATTTATTTTTTAATAAAAAAGTAAAATAAAACAACAACAACAACAAAAAAGTGTTGAGGGGAAAAAAAGAGCAGAAGTAAAATAAAATAACAGTAGGGAGGTTATATACAGGGGGGTACCAGTGCTGAGGTAATATGTACATGTGGGTAAAGTGACTATGCATAAATAATTAACAGAGTAGCAGCAGCGTAAAAAGATGGGGTGGGGGCAGTGCAAATAGTCTGGGTAGCCATGATTAGCTGTTCAGGAGTCTTATGGCTTGGGGGTGAAGCTGTTGAGAAGGCCTTTTGGACCTAGACTTGGCACTCCGGTACCGCTTGCCGTGCGGTTAGCAGAGAGAACAGTCTGACTAGGGTGGCTGGAGTCTTTGACAATTTTGAGGGCCTTCCTCTGACACCGCCTGGTATAGAGGTCCTGGATGGCAGGAAGCTTGGCCCCAGTGATGTACTGGGTCGTACGCACTACCCTCTGTAGTGCCTTGCGGTCGGAAGCCGAGCAGTTGCCATACCAGGTGGTGATGCAACCAGTCAGGATGCTCTCGATGGTGCAGCTGTAGAACTTTTTGAGGATCTGAGGACCCATGCCAAATCTTTTCAGTCTCCTGAGGGGGAATAGGCTTTGTCGTGCCCTCTTCACGACTGTCTTGGGGTGTTTGGACCATGATTGTTCGTTGGTGATGTGGACACCAAGGAACTTGAAGCTCTCAACCTGTTCCACTACAGCCCTGTTGATGAGAATGGGGGCGTGCTCAGTCCTCTTTTTTTCCCTGTAGTCCACAATCATCTCCTTTGTCTTGGTCACGTTGAGGGAGAGGTTGTTATCCTGGCACCACACGGCCAGGTCTCTGACCTCCTCCCTATAGGCTGTCTCATCGTTGTCGGTGATCAGGCCTACCAGTGTTGTGTCGTCGGCAAACTTAATGATGGTGTTGGAGTCGTGCCTGGCCATGCAGTCATGGGTGAACAGGGAGTACAGGAGGGGACTGAGCACGCACCCCTGAGGGGCCCCCGTGTTGAGCATCAGCGTGGCAGATGTGTTGTTACCTACCCTTACCACCTGGGGGCGGCCCGTCAGGAAGTACAAGATCCAGTTGCAGAGGGAGGTGTTTAGTCCCAGGATCCTTAGCTTAGTGATGAGCTTTGAGGGCACTATGGTGTTGAATGCTGAGATGTAGTCAATGAATAGCATTCTCACGTAGGTGTTCCTCTTGGTCTAAGGCACTGCATCGCAGTGCTAGCTGTGCCACTAGAGATCCTGGTTCGAATCCAGGCTCTGCTGTAGCCGGCCGCAACCGGGAGACCAATGGGGCGGCGCACAATTGGCCCAGCGTCGTCCAGGGTAGGGGAGGGAATGGCCGGCAGGGAGTTAGCTCAGTTGGTAGAGCATGGCGTTTGCAACGCCAGGGTTGTGGGTTCGATTCCCACGGGGGGCCAGTATGAAAATAAAAAAGAATAATGTATGCACTAACTGTAAGTCGCTCTGGATAAGAGCGTCTGCTAAATGACGTAAAGGTAAATGTAAATGTAAATGTCCAGGTGAGAAAGGGCAGTGTGGAGTGCAATAGAGATTGCATAATCTGTGGATCTGTTGGGGCGGTATGCAAATTGGAATGGGTCTGGGGTTTCTGGGATAATGGTGTTGATGTGAGCCATGACCAGCCTTTCAAAGCACTTGAGTCCTTGGGCATGGGACTATGGTGGTCTGCTTGAAACATGTTGGTATTACAGACTCAGTCAGGGACATGTTGAAAATGTCAGTGAAGACACTGGCCAGTTGGTCAGTGCATGCTCGGAGTACACGTCCTGGTAATCCGTCTGGCCCTGCGGCCTTGTGAATGTTGACCTGCTTAAAAGTCTTACTCACATCGGCTACGGAGAGCGTGATCACATAGTCATCCGGAACAGCTGGTGCTCTCATGCATGCTTCAGTGTTGCTTGCCTCGAAGAGAGCATAGAAGTGGTTTAGCTCGTCTGGTAGGCTTGTGTCACTGGGAAGCTCGCGGCCGTGCTTCCCTTTTGTAGTCTGTAATAGTTTTCAAGCCCTGCCACATCGGACGAGCGTCGGAGCCGGTGTAATACGATTCAATCTCAGGCCTGAAGGAGTCCTGTCAGGAACCACTACTGTGTTGCGGACGTAGCATACTGCATACTTTTAACTAAATGGTACTTGCTAAATGGTATGCGACAATGAGTACATAGTATGGAGTTTAAGTATGTAGTTATACCAGTATGGGGATATGGACAGTGTGTGTGTGTGTGAGACGAAGGACAAACTGATCTGCTGTCGTCATGTTTTAGGAGGACGAGCTCTTGAGTAGTTGCCTCCCCTGTTTGACTGTCAGTGCTGGTTCTGGAAATCCCCCTGTTGTGGTTATAGTAGTAGAGGGAGAGCCTGAGGTGGAGCGGAGGGCTGAGCCTGTGACCGTAACGCAGGATGACAGGCCAGTCCAAGAACACACACTGACCTGCCCCAAACACACAGCTACCAACACACTTAGCAGTCCATAGACAGGGACCTGTCCATAGTGTGCTCTTTACACACAAACACACAGACGCGCCCACTAGAGCGGGACCATACCAGCATCACCGTGCTCGTTAGTATCGTGGCAAGGAAACAAAACACAGAGTGGATTTTATTTCTTTAGGAACACAGCCCTGATGCTGGGAACAAACATCATTATGTTGTCATCCAGAGTCACAGGTATTTATTTTCCAGGCTATAGCACAATATTTTACATACAGCAGGTTTTTAAAGGACCAAAGAGTTTTTGCGATACTGGTATCTCCCGGCCCTAACCCCTATCAACACGTACCGACCTTCCCTAAGTCTGCCCTATACACACAAACAAACACGCCTAACCATCAACACGTACTGACCTGTCCATGCATACTGTCTGTGAAAGCTGTAAAACGTAGAAACACGCCGCTGGCTGGTTGACTGACTGGCTGGCTGGTTGACTGACTAGCTGACTGGCAGGCTGGTTGACTGACTGACTGACTGGCAGGCTGGTTGACTGACTGGCAGGCTGGTTGACTGACTGGCAGGCTGGTTGGGTGACTGGTTGACTGACTGGTTGACTGACTGACTGACTGACTGACTAGGCTTTAGTGGCTCCAACCAGGCAGCGGAGCCTCAGCCTTGTCAGTCTGTGTGTTGTATCAGTGTGTTTAGACCTAGTGAGGGTTGTTAAGGGAGACGTGGTGGGGTGGCAACCATCTGGTGAGGGTTTTAGTGGACAGGCCCACACACACACTCCTAATGGCAGCTGTTGCAACAGGATTCTGTAACCACGGTGACAATACTTCTATCACTCACTGTCTTTTTGTTCTCAACACCTGATCTCTCTCTCTCTCTCTCTCTCCTCTCATCACCTCTTTATTCTGTACATCTAACTTGAATAGCTGCTAGACAGGGAGAATTGTAAACACCCTGTGAGCTGCTATGACTGGCTGCTAGTGGTGTGTTTCTGTGCATGTGAAGAGGGAGAGTGGGTGTAGTAGGTTAATCCACACGTCAGTAAGAGGCAACAGTGTAATTAAGGAACCAGCTTTCTGCCCGGGTGTCACGTGAGGGGGTGTGCCACACTTTAACCCCTCGCCTCCCTTCCCCCTTAACACTATGGGCTCCCACACACTGGCCTGTAGTCACTGATCTAGGACCAGTTTACCCTCCCCATAGCCTAACCTGAACCACTCTGGAGGAATATAAAACATTTACCCCAGATCAGTCGGTGTCTAGGGCCCCCCTGTCTCTGGCTCCACCCCTGGTTAATCCCACGGGGCTGTCAGAGGAAATGATCAGATTATCCTGAACCAGCGGGCCGTCGTCCTGCTACAGGGTGGTGAGCCTGTCTTACTGCCTGCCTGTTGGGGTTATTTCCGTGCACAGGCCCTGTCAGGACAGGCAGGCAAAGTGAGGCCGTGAATAGCCTAAAAAAAATGACTGAGAGGGTCATGGAGTCTGGACTTGCTATTAAAACAGTGTGAGAAAGGGTCAACTCTATGTCTATTGGCTAATAGGCTTCATGGCTTTGATGAGCTGAACCATTCCTGTGAACCATCAGCTTATACTGTCAAACAGCAAGCGTACAGGCCTTCTCTATGAGCAGAGGCAGATCTAGTAGCTATGTGTCACACTGAGTAGGAAGCCCACCAAACCAGAGCTGAGAGGAAGGGAACCAGGGTAATCTATTAAAACCAGAGCTGAGAGGAAGGGGACCAGGGTAGTCTATTAAAACCAGAGCTGAGAGGAAGGGAACCAGGGTAATCTATTAAAACCAGAGCTGAGAGGAAGGGAACCAGGGTAATCTATTAAAACCAGAGCTGAGAGGAAGGGAACCAGGGTAGTCTATTAAAACCCGAGCTGAGAGGAAGGGAACCAGGGTAATCTATTAAAACCAGAGCTGAGAGGAAGGGAACCAGGGTAATCTATTAAAACCAGAGCTGAGAGGAAGGGAACCAGGGTAGTCTATTAAAACCAGAGCTGAGAGGAAGGGAACCAGGGTAATCTATTAAAACCAGAGCTGAGAGGAAGGGAACCAGGGTAGTCTATTAAAACCAGAGCTGAGAGGAAGGGAACCAGGGTAATCTATTAACCAGAGCTGAGAGGAAGAGAACCAGGGTAGTCTATTAAAACCAGAGCTGAGAGGAAGGGAACCAGGGGTAATCTATTAAAACCAGAGCTGAGAGGAAGGGAACCAGGGTAATCTATTAAAACCAGAGCTGAGAGGAAGGGAACCAGGGTAGTCTATTAAAACCAGAGCTGAGAGGAAGGGAACCAGGGTAATCTATTAAAACCAGAGCTGAGAGGAAGGGAACCAGGGTAATCTATTAAAAACCAGAGCTGAGAGGAAGGGACCAGGGTAGTCTATTAAAACCAGAGCTGAGAGGAAGGGAACCAGGGGTAATCTATTAAAACCAGAGCTGAGAGGAAGGGAACCAGGGTAATCTATTAAAACCAGAGCTGAGAGGAAGGGAACCAGGGTAATCTATTAAAACCAGAGCTGAGAGGAAGAGAACCAGGGTAATCTGTTAAAACCAGAGCTGAGAGGAAGGGAACCAGGGTAATCTATTAAAACCAGAGCTGAGAGGAAGGGGACCAGGGTAGTCTATTAAAACCAGAGCTGAGAGGAAGGGAACCAGGGTAATCTATTAAAACCAGAGCTGAGAGGAAGGGAACCAGGGTAATCTATTAAAACCAGAGCTGAGAGGAAGGGAACCAGGGTAGTCTATTAAAACCAGAGCTGAGAGGAAGGGAACCAGGGTAATCTATTAAAACCAGAGCTGAGAGGAAGGGAACCAGGGTAATCTATTAAAACCAGAGCTGAGAGGAAGGGAACCAGGGTAGTCTATTAAAACCAGAGCTGAGAGGAAGGGAACCAGGGTAATCTATTAAAACCAGAGCTGAGAGGAAGGGAACCAGGGTAATCTATTAAAACCAGAGCTGAGAGGAAGGGAACCAGGGTAGTCTATTAAAACCAGAGCTGAGAGGAAGGGAACCAGGGTAATCTATTAAAACCAGAGCTGAGAGGAAGGGAACCAGGGTAGTCTATTAAAACCAGAGCTGAGAGGAAGGGAACCAGGGTAGTCTATTAAAACCAGAGCTGAGAGGAAGGGAACCAGGGTAATCTATTAAAACCAGAGCTGAGAGGAAGGGAACCAGGGTAGTCTATTAAAACCAGAGCTGAGAGGAAGGGAACCAGGGTAATCTATTAACCAGAGCTGAGAGGAAGAGAACCAGGGTAGTCTATTAAAACCAGAGCTGAGAGGAAGGGAACCAGGGTAATCTATTAAAACCAGAGCTGAGAGGAAGGGAACCAGGGTAATCTATTAAAACCAGAGCTGAGAGGAAGGGAACCAGGGTAGTCTATTAAAACCAGAGCTGAGAGGAAGGGAACCAGGGTAATCTATTAAAACCAGAGCTGAGAGGAAGGGAACCAGGGTAATCTATTAAAACCAGAGCTGAGAGGAAGGGAACCAGGGTAATCTATTAAAACCAGAGCTGAGAGGAAGGGAACCAGGGTAATCTATTAAAACCAGAGCTGAGAGGAAGGGAACCAGGGTAGTCTATTAAAACCAGAGCTGAGAGGAAGGGAACCAGGGTAATCTATTAAAACCAGAGCTGAGAGGAAGGGAACAAGGGTAGTCTATTAAAACCAGAGCTGAGAGGAAGGGAACCAGGGTAATCTATTAAAACCAGAGCTGAGAGGAAGGGAACCAGGGTAATCTATTAAAACCAGAGCTGAGAGGAAGGGAACCAGGGTAATCTATTAAAACCAGAGCTGAGAGGAAGGGAACCAGGGTAGTCTATTAAAACCAGAGCTGAGAGGAAGGGAACCAGGGTAATCTATTAAAACCAGAGCTGAGAGGAAGGGAACCAGGGTAGGGTCTTGTGTTAAGCACCAGTCAGTCAGTAACACAGTCCCAGGTTCCTAAATGAACCAATGAACCAGGGTTTGGCCTGTCCCCTCCCAAGCACACCAGACAGCCTTGGAGAGCCTTGAAGTCACGGCGTGACACACAAACACACACTCCACCGGCTCATAGACATAGCTACCCCTCTGCTCCATCATTTCTCTCAACTTCTCATGTTCTCTCCTCTGTTTACTCCCTCGGTGGTTGTGAGTGGTGAGCAGGCTGGCCCTCGGTGGCTGTGAGTGGTGAGCAGGCTGGCCCTCGGTGGCTGTGAGTGGTGAGCAGGCTGTCCCTCGGTGGCTGTGAGTGGTGAGCAGGCTGGCCCTCGGTGGCTGTGAGTGGTGAGCAGGCTGGCCCTCGGTGGTTGTGAGTGGTGAGCAGGCTGGCCCTCGGTGGCTGTGAGTGGTGAGCAGGCTGGCCCTCGGTGGCTGTGAGTGGTGAGCAGGCTGGCCCTCGGTGGCTGTGAGTGGTGAGCAGGCTGTCCCTCGGTGGCTGTGAGTGGTGAGCAGGCTGGCCCTCGGTGGTTGTGAGTGGTGAGCAGGCTGGCCTTTCTCACACACACACAAATCCCTCACACTCACATAGACCGACACACATATTTCTCTCTCACAAAAATATGTTATGTAGGCCAATGCTATGAGGTTATCATGGTCCATTTAAGTGTGTAAACAGTGTGAGTATTTGTCTGAGATGCGGGCGGTTCAAAAATATTTATGAACAGTCAATCATGTTTTTCATTAAATGTGATGATATTTGAAGGAAACGAGATTACAAATGACTGTCCTCCCCCATGTCAAACACTTGGATTCATTATTAAGGGGACAAGGTGACATCACCTTAACTCTCATTTTAATACACCAATGGTAACATTATTTTACCTAATTTAAATAAGTACTGCCTTGTAACCAACATCGGAGAAGGTGTGTTTGCAGAGGGGTGTGGTTTATATAGCTAGATAGCTACTCTACTGATGCCAACATTTGACTGTAGGGTGTCAGCAAATATAATTATAAGTTTACCCTATTCATCTATGGCAAATATACTTATGTTTCCCCTTTCATCTGTGTCTGGTGTTAGCTAGGTCTTTATCTGTCTGGTGTTAGCTAGTTACTGGCTAGCTAGGTCTTCATCTGTCTGGTGTTAGCTAGTTACTGGCTAGCTAGGTCTTCATCTGTCTGGTGTTAGCTAGTTACTGGCTAGCTAGGTCTTCATCTGTGTCTGGTGTTAGCTAGTTACTGGCTAGCTAGGTCTTCATCTGTCTGGTGTTAGCTAGTTACTGGCTAGCTAGGTCTTCATCTGTCTGGTGTTAGCTAGTTACTGGCTAGCTAGGTCTTCATCGGTGTCTGGTGTTAGCTAGTTACTGGCTAGCTAGGTCTTCATCTGTCTGGTGTTAGCTAGTTACTGGCTAGCTAGGTCTTCATCTGTCTGGTGTTAGCTAGTTACTGGCTAGCTAGGTCTTCATCGGTGTCTGGTGTTAGCTAGTTACTGGCTAGCTAGGTCTTCATCTGTCTGGTGTTAGCTAGTTACTGGCTAGCTAGGTCTTCATCTGTCTGGTGTTAGCTAGTTACTGGCTAGCTAGGTCTTCATGTGTCTGGTGTTAGCTAGTTACTGGCTAGCTAGGTCTTCATCTGTCTGGTGTTAGCTAGTTACTGGCTAGCTAGGTCTTCATGTGTCTGGTGTTAGCTAGTTACTGGCTAGCTAGGTCTTCATCTGTGTCTGGTGTTAGCTATTACTGGCTAGCTAGGTCTTCATCTGTGTCTGGTGTTAGCTATTACTGGCTAGCTAGGTCTTCATCTGTCTGGTGTTAGCTAGTTACTGGCTAGCTAGGTCTTCATCTGTCTGGTGTTAGCTAGTTACTGGCTAGCTAGGTCTTCATCTGTGTCTGGTGTTAGCTATTACTGGCTAGCTAGGTCTTCATCTGTCTGGTGTTAGCTAGTTACTGGCTAGCTAGGTCTTCATCTGTCTGGTGTTAGCTAGTTACTGGCTAGCTAGGTCTTCATCTGTGTCTGGTGTTAGCTAGTTACTGGCTAGCTAGGTCTTCATCTGTCTGGTGTTAGCTAGTTACTGGCTAGCTAGGTCTTCATCTGTCTGGTGTTAGCTAGTTACTGGCTAGCTAGGTCTTCATGTGTCTGGTGTTAGCTAGTTACTGGCTAGCTAGGTCTTCATCTGTCTGGTGTTAGCTAGTTACTGGCTAGCTAGGTCTTCATCGGTGTCTGGTGTTAGCTAGTTACTGGCTAGCTAGGTCTTCATCTGTGTCTGGTGTTAGCTAGTTACTGGCTAGCTAGGTCTTCATCGGTGTCTGGTGTTAGCCAGTTACTGGCTAGCTAGGTCTCCATCTGTCTGGTGTTAGCTAGTTACTGGCTAGCTAGGTCTTCATCGGTGTCTGGTGTTAGCTAGTTACTGGCTAGCTAGGTCTTCATCTCTGGTGTTAGCTAGTTACTGGCTAGCTAGGTCTTCATATGTGTCTGGTGTTAGCTAGTTACTGGCTAGCTAGGTCTTCATCTGTCTGGTGTTAGCTAGTTACTGGCTAGCTAGGTCTTCATCTGTGTCAGGTGTTAGCTAGTTACTGGCTAGCTAGGTCTTCATCTGTCTGGTGTTAGCTAGTTACTGGCTAGCTAGGTCTTCATCTGTCTGGTGTTAGCTAGTTACTGGCTAGCTAGGTCTCCATCTGTCTGGTGTTAGCTAGTTACTGGCTAGCTAGGTCTCCATCTGTCTGGTGTTAGCTAGTTACTGGCTAGCTAGGTCTTCATGTGTCTGGTGTTAGCTAGTTACTGGCTAGCTAGGTCTTCATGTGTCTGGTGTTAGCTAGTTACTGGCTAGCTAGGTCTCCATCTGTCTGGTGTTAGCTAGTTACTGGCTAGCTAGGTCTCCATCTGTCTGGTGTTAGCTAGTTACTGGCTAGCTAGGTCTTCATGTGTCTGGTGTTAGCTAGTTACTGGCTAGCTAGGTCTTCATCTGTGTCTGGTGTTAGCTAGTTACTGGTGTAGGTACACATGCGCCGAATACAACAGGTGTAGACCTTAACGTGAAATGCTTACTTACAAGCCCTTAACCAACAATGCACTTCAAGAAAGAGTTAAGAAAATATTTACCAAATAAACTAAAGTAAAAAATTATCAAAAGTAACACAATTAAAACAACAATAACAAGGCTATATGCAGGTGGTACCGAGTCAATGTGCGGGGGTACAGGTTAGTTGAGGTAATTTGTATATGTAGGTAGGGGTAAAGTGACTATGTATAGATAATAGACAGTGGGTAGCAGCAGTGTAAAAACAAAGGGAGAGGGGGGGGGTGTCAATGCAAATAGTCTGGGTGGTCATTTTATTAATTGTTCAGCAGTCTTATGGCTTGGTGGGGTAGAAGCTGTTAAGGAGCCTTTTGGTCCTAGACTTGGCGCATCGGTACCGCTTGCCGTGCGGTAGCAGAGAGAACAAACAGTCTATGACTTGGGTGACTGGAGTCTTTGACAATTTTTTGGTCCTTCCTCTTCCAATTATAATGTGGGGAGGTCAAAATAATGAAGAACTATCTACCAAATCGATTCATTTTAAAATGTTGATTACTTCTCCTTGCCATTATCATTTACCTGATGATAAGACAAGACGTGAAGAAAAAAAAAATAATCCTAACATATGGGGTCCCTTGGTCGCCAGTTTACCTGGGTGTTGGGGGTCCGTTGTCAAGGAAAGGTTTAAGACCCCTGGGCTATATAATATCTACATTAGCATAGCTTTATTAGGAATGCTTTTTTTCCCCTGATCTTCTGGGCCCATATTCATCAACATTCTCAGAGTGATCTAGGATCAAGTCCACCCTCTCCATGTAATCTTATTAATGATGATCTAAAATGGCTAAACGGATCCTAGATCAGCACTCCTACTCTGAGACACTTCATGAATTTGGGCCCTGGTAGTCTGTACACTCCTGACTGACTGTATCCTCTGCAGGAGGTTGGTGAATGTACTTTGCGTCTTTCTCTCAGACCAAAAACAGGAGTTGATTAAGGGATTTTAAACCCAGGTCTTATCATAAATGTTGGTCTGTCCGTCTGCTAGTGTAGTCTGTCTGTGGGCGTCCGTCTGCTAGTGTAGTCTGTCTGGGCGTCCGTCTGTCACCTGCTAGTGTAGAGTCATGTTTTACTTGGTCATAGATATTTCTAGAATCTCTGTCACTGACTTTCTGTTTCTCTCCCCCTCTCGCGCTCTCTCCCCCTCTCGCTCTCTCTCTCCCCCTCTCTCTCCCTCTTTCTCAGACTGGTGAGGCTGTGAGCGAGAAGTGTGAGAGACAGAAAGAGAGAGAGAGAGAGGAGTGGTCGTCATGGCAGCTGAGGCGCAGAGACAGCGTTCTCTCTCTACGTCAGGAGACTCGCTCTACCTGGTCCTGGGGATCGACAAGAACGCCACGCCAGAGGACATCAAGAAATCGTACAGGTAACTATATACACCACTACACCAGGACACAACATATTACAGCACACCGTTACTACACAGAACCACTAGCCACGGCAGAGGACATCAACAAGTCCTACAGGACTAGCCACAGGACACAACATAGAGAGAATGGACTTATTTGCATGGCAGTGCTAGCTGTGCCACTAGAGATCCTGGTTCGAATCCAGGCTCTGTCGTAGCCGGCCGCGACCGGGAGACCCATGGGGCGGCTCACAATTGGCCCAGGGTAGGGGAGGGAATGGCCGGCAGGGATGTAGCTCAGTTGGTAGAGAATGGCGTTTGCAACGCCAGGGTTGTGGGTTCGATTCCCACGGGGGGCCAGTATGAAAAATAAAAATAATGTATGCACTCACTTAACTGTAAGTCGCTCTGGATAAGAGCGTCTGCTAAATGACTAAAATGTAAAAATACTCAATGTTATTTTAACATAGTTCACTGTGAGACGAGTTCCACTAGAGTTCAACAGAGAGCTGTGGCGTGCTGCTATTGCGGAACTACACTGAGTGTACAAAACATTAGGAACACCTCCTCTTTCCATGACATATTGACCAAGTGATCCAGGTGAAAGCTATGATCCCTTATTGATGTCACTTGTTAAATCCACTTCAATCAGTGTAGATGAAGGGGAGGAGACAGGTTAAAGAAGGATTTTTAAGCCTTGAGACAATTGAGACATGGATTGTGTATATGTGCCATTTAAGGGGTAAATGGCAGTGGTGTAAAAAATACTTTAAAGTACTACTTCAGTAGTTTTTTTGGGTATCTGTACTTTACTTTACTATTAATATTTTTGACAACTTTTACTTCACTACATTCCTAAAGAAAACAATGTACTTTTTACTCCATACATTTTCCCTGACACCCAAAAGTACTCGTTACATTTCGAATGCTTAGCAGGATAGGAAAATCGTCTAATTCACACACTTATCAAGAGAACATCCCTGGTCACCCCTACTGCCTCTGACCTGGCGGACTCACTAAACACATGCTTCGTTTGTAAATTATGTCTGAGTGTTGGAGTGTGACCCTGGCTATCCGTAAATAAACATTTTAAAAACAAGAAAATGGTGCCATCTGGTTTGCTTAATATAAGTAATTTGAAAGAATTTATACTTTTACTACTTAACTATATTTTAGCAATTACATTTACTTTTGATACTTAAGTATATTTAAAACCAAATACTTTTAGACTTTTACTCAAGTAGTATTTTACCGGGTGACTTTCACTTTTACTTGAGTCATTTTCTATTAAGGTATCTTTACTTTTACTCAAGTATGATAAATTGGGTACTTTTTCCACCACCGGTAAATGGGCAAGACAAAAGATTGAAGTGTCTTTGAATGGGGTATGGTAGTAGGCCCCCCTTTAGCTCATTTGGTAGAGCATGGCGCTTGCAACGCCAGGGTTGTGGGTTCGTTTCCCACGGGGGGGCCAGTATGAAAAATTTACGCACTCACTAACTGTAAGTCGCTCTGGATAAGAGCGTCTGCTAAATGACTAAAATGTAAAATGTTCCTGGCGCACCGGTTTGTGTCACCCAAAGGACATCCAGCCAATTTGACATGACTGTGGGAAGCATTGGAGTCAACATGGGCCAGCATCACTGTGGAACGCTTTCAACACTTTCTAGAGTCCATGCCCCGACGAATTGAGGCTGTTCTGAGGGCAAGAGGGGGTGCAACTCAATATTAGGAAGGTGTTCCTAATGTTTTGTACACTCAATGTAAATTTATGTGATAGGACTGAAGTGATGGTGTTAAATCAGGGTTCTAGGACTATAGAATGGGGGGATATTTGGCACACACACACCAGTCATAACGTCTTCCTGTTCTCTGTCCAATCAGGAAACTGGCTCTGAAGTTCCACCCAGACAAGAACCCAGACAACCCCGAGGCTGCTGATAAGTTTAAGGAGATCAACAACGCCCACGCCATCCTGAACGACTGTACCAAGAGGAACATCTATGATAAGTACGGCTCCCTGGGACTCTATGTGGCCGAACAGTTTGGAGAGGAGAACGTCAACACCTACTTTGTCCTCTCCTCCTGGTGGGCTAAGGTAAGACCACGTCTGTGTGTGTGTTGTGTTTGGAGAGGAGAACGTCAACACCTACATTTAGAGATAGATGTGCCGTTATGATGGAGTCCCCAGTACATGTACTGATGTGGAGTTATGATGGAGTCCCCAGTAAATGTTATGATGGAGTCCCCAGGAAATGTAGTGATGTGGCGTTGTGATGGATCTCGATTCCCACCTCTTACCTCTCGACTCTCACCTCTTACCTCTCGACTCCCTCCTCTTACCTCTCGATTCCCACCTCTTACCTCTCGACTCTCACCTCTTACCTCTCGACTCTCACCTCTTACCTCTCGACTCTCACCTCTTACCTCTCGACTCCCACCTCTCGACTCCCACCTCTCGACTCCCACCTCTTACCTCTCGACTCCCTCCTCTCACCTCTCGACTCCCTCCTCTTACCTCTCGACTCCCTCCTCTTACCTCTCGACTCCCTCCTCTTACCTCTCGACTCCCTCCTCTTACCTCTCGACTCCCTCCTCTCGACTCCCTCCTCTCACCTCTCGACTCTCGACTCTCACCTCTCGACCTCTCGACTCCCACCTCTCGACTCCCACCTCTCGACTCCCTCCTCTTACCTCTCGACTCCCACCTCTTACCTCTCGACTCCCACCTCTCACCTCTCGACTCACACCTCTCGACTCACACCTCTCGACTCACACCTCTCGACTCCCACCTCTCGACTCCCACCTCTTACCTCTCGACTCCCACCTCTTACCTCTCGACTCCCACCTCTTACCTCTCGACTCCCACCTCTCACCTCTCGACTCCCACCTCTCACCTCTCGACTCCCACCTCTCGACTCCCACCTCTCACCTCTCGACTCCCGACTCTCGACTCCCACCTCTCGACTCCCACCTCTCGACTCCCACCTCTCGACTCTCACCTCGACTCCCTCCTCTTACCTCTCGACTCCCTCCTCTTACCTCTCGACTCCCACCTCTCGACTCCCACCTCTCGACTCCCACCTCTCGCCTCTCGACTCCCACCTCTCGACTCTCGACTCCCACCTCTCGACTCTCGACTCCCACCTCTCGACTCTCGACTCCCACCTCTCGACTCTCGACTCCCACCTCTCGACTCCCGACTCTCGACTCCCACCTCTCGACTCCCACCTCTCGACTCCCACCTCTCGACTCCCACCTCTCGACTCCCACCTCTCGACTCCCACCTCTCGACTCTCACCTCTCGACTCTCACCTCTACCTCTCGACTCCCACCTCTCACCTCTCGACTCCCTCCTCCCACCTCTCGACTCCCTCCTCTCGACTCTCACCTCGACTCCCTCGTCTTACCTCTCGACTCCCACCTCTTACCTCTCGACTCCCACCTCTCGACTCCCACCTCTCGACTCCCACCTCTCGACTCCCACCTCTCGACTCCCACCTCTCGACTCCCACCTCTCGACTCTCACCTCTCGACTCCCTCCTCTTACCTCTCGACTCCCTCCTCCCACCTCTCGACTCTCACCTCTCGACTCTCACCTCTCGACTCTCACCTCTCGACTCTCACCTCTCGACTCCCACCTCTCGACTCCCACCTCTCGACTCCCACCTCTCGATTCCCACCTCTTACCTCCTTCCATCTCCCTGACGGTCTCCTCTGTCTGCAGGGCCTGTTCATCTTCTGTGGCTTGGCGACTGGCTGCTACTTCTGCTGTTGTTTGTGTTGCTGCTGTAACTGCTGCTGTGGGAAGTGTAAACCACGGCCGCCCATGGACCAGGAACCAGAGTTCTACGTCTCCCCTGAAGACCTGGAGGCACAGATGCAGTCTGACGAGAGAGGTGAGGAGTTTAATCAATCAATCAATCAACCAACCAATCAATCAATAGAACTAGAGATGAGTGGTGAGAGCTTAATCAACCAATAGAACTAGAGGTGAGAGAGCTTAATCAACCAATAGAACTAGAGGTGAGAGAGCTTAATCAACCAATAGAACTAGAGGTGAGAGAGCTTAATCAACCAATAGAACTAGAGGTGAGAGAGCTTAATCAACCAATAGAACTAGAGGTGAGAGAGCTTAATCAACCAATAGAACTAGAGATGAGAGAGCTTAATCAACCAATAGAACTAGAGGTGAGAGAGCTTAATCAACCAATAGAACTAGAGGTGAGAGAGCTTAATCAACCAATAGAACTAGAGATGAGAGAGCTTAATCAACCAATAGAACTAGAGATGAGAGAGCTTAATCAACCAATCAATTATCAATAGAACTAGAGATGGAGAGACTGTTACAGAGGCCTTTGTTTAAATCAAAGAATTTCAGGGTAACAATGAAAGTACCCTACTGTGATTGTTTTCTATTAAAATGGTCAAAAATCAACAAAAATAGCTTCTTAGCAAAGATACATTTCTCAAGCAAGACTTTTGCTAGTACTGTCTGGGAGTGGTCTGAGTGGGGAGGGGAAAACTGAAAATTAGCTGTTATTGGCAGAGAGGTTTGGAACTCTTTTTCTTATTGGTCTATTAACTAATTTACCACCTGGTGATGTCACCAGGCAGGCCAAATCTCCATCCTACCAAAACAAGCTGAAATCTCAGTCAGTCTTTTCAAACAGCTCTTACACTAAAATGGCATTTTCACCATTTCACAGTATTATTCCAACCTCAGTGTGGAAATATATATAAAACACAGGAAAATCACGTTTTTGACTGCACTAGTCCTTTAAGTAGAGTGGATTTTCACTTGGTTGAATGAAGGGAAGACCGATAGAGGGGATTTGATCCCAGGCAGGCAAGGGAACTGTACATTAGAACAGATGAACTCTGGTCCGTCCCCTGCAACCTGGGCCTGTGGGTTGGTCATGCAGTTAACGCTTCCTGCCTGTCACACAGTTATTTCGATTGGTAACGTGTGTGTGTGTGTGTGTGTGTGTGTGTGTTGTTCCCCCAGACGTTGGTGGTGACCCCATCATGGTGCAGCCGTCCGGAACAGAGACCACCAGGCTGACGTCAGACAGCCACTCCAGCTACCGGACCGACACTGGATACAACTAAACCCCCCGTACCCCTACCTATACCCCTAACCCCCCTACACCCCCCCTGTACCCCTACCTATACCCCTAACCCCCCTACACCCCCCCCCGTACCCCTACACGACTCGGTCCTGCCAGAGAGAAGGTTTCTGTTACTTTGACTGCAACTTGAAATATTAGCCTGGTATTATCAACAACACCCCATTTCACTCTGACATAATTCCCACCAGCACCTCTATCCACCAGCCTCTCCATCTCCTCTATCCACCAGCCTCTCCATCTCCTCTCTATCCACCAGCCTCTCCATCTCCTCTATCCACCAGCCTCTCCATCTCCTCTATCCACCAGCCTCTCCATCTCCTCTATCCACCAGCCTCTCCATCTCCTCTATCCACCAGCCTCTCCATCTCCTCTATCCACCAGCCTCTCCATCTCCTCTATCCACCAGCCTCTCCATCTCCTCTCTATCCACCAGCCTCTCCATCTCCTCTCTATCCACCAGCCTCTCCATCTCCTCTCTATCCACCAGCCTCTCCATCTCCTCTCTATCCACCAGCCTCTCCATCTCCTCTATCCACCAGCCTCTCCATCTCCTCTATCCACCAGCCTCTCCATCTCCTCTATCCACCAGCCTCTCCATCTCCTCTCTATCCACCAGCCTCTCCATCTCCTCTCTATCCACCAGCCTCTCCATCTCCTCTCTATCCACCAGCCTCTCCATCTCCTCTCTATCCACCAGCCTCTCCATCTCCTCTATCCACCAGCCTCTCCATCTCCTCTATCCACCAGCCTCTCCATCTCCTCTCTATCCACCAGCCTCTCCATCTCCTCTATCCACCAGCCTCTCCATCTCCTCTATCCACCAGCCTCTCCATCCACCAGAGAGGGGGAATATGATGTCATAATGCTCTGCTAGGTAGTTTTCTGAGCTAGGACTTTAACTAGGTCGTTTCCTGAGCTTTAACTAGGTAATTCTCAGTGCGGTAGGGAGAGGAGTAGAGGGTGACTTGGGTGTTGATGCTTTTCCTGGACATACATTACATTATGGACATTACATTAACTTTGACATATATATAATGAACAAAAATATAAACGCAACATGAAACAATTTCAAAGATTCTTCTGAGTTACAGTTCATATGTCCCCTGTAGCTCAGTTGGTAGAGCATGGCGCTTGCAACGCCAGGGTTGTGGGTTCGTTTCCCACGTGGGGCCAGTATGAAAATGTATGCACTCACTAACTGTAAGTCGCTCTGGATAAGAGCATCTGCTAAAATGACTAAAATGTAAAAACATGAAATAAATAAATTAGGCCCTAATCTATGGATTTCACATGACTGGGAATACAGATATGCATAACAGATACCTGTATAAAAAATGGGCCTCAGGATCTCGTCACAGTATTTCTCTACATTCAAATTGCCATCGTTAAAATGCTACTGTGTTTGTTGTCCGTATCTTATGCCTGCCCGTGCCATAACCCCACTACCCACCATGGGGCACTCTGTTCACAACGTTGACATCAGCAAACCCCTCGCCCACACGACGCCATAAACGTGGTCTGCGGTTGTGAGGCCGGTTGGATGTACTGCCAAATTCTCTAAAACGACAGAGGCGGCTTATGGTAGAGAATTGAACATTCAATTATCTGACAACAGCTCTGGTGGACATTCCTGCAGTCAGCATCCCAATTGCACGCTCCCTCAAAACTTGAGACATCTGTGGCATTGGGTTGTGTGACAAAACTGCACATTTTGGAGTGGCCTTTTATTGGCCCCAGCCAATGATCATGCTGTTTAATCAGCTTCTTGATATGCCACACCTGTCAGGTGGATGGTTTATCTTGGCAAACGAGAAATGCTCACTAACAGGGATGTAAACACATTTGTGCACAACATTCGAGAGAAATAAGCTTTTTGTGTTTATGGAAAATGTCCGGGGATCTTTTATTTCAGCTCATGAAACATGGGACCAACACTTTACATGTTGCCTTTTTTATATTTTTGTTAAGTGAATATTTTTTTGACCGTTTGGAGACCCTTTACTAACAGTCACATTTCCTTTTCCTCAGTGGCTCGATCAACTTGATCGACTTCAAATTTAGGGAAGTGGACCCCGATTTATTCTTCCTGAGTTCTGAGCCATATTCTACCATTTCTGTTTGGACCGTGATTCGACTGCTGTAGATGTTTTGACCCTGTTCCCTTCCTCGGGCAGCAACAAAGATATGTGTTGCAACTTGCCATGGTCCATTAGGTCCTCAGCTACCATTTACATTATTTAAAACATTTTAGTCATTTAGCAGACGCTCTTATCCAGAGCGACTTACATGTCAACAGGTTCTCTTAGTACAGAAAACCCCACAAAGAACGTTGATTTAGTTTATCGTTGTGTACTGTAGACGGTGTGAATCATTGCCTCCCTAACCATGTACTGATAAAAGGCACGTGGTATTCTGCTCTTGGGCTAAAACACTTGCACTGCTTTCAGATTTTGTTTTCCTTTTGTTGCGTCGTTCCTAGTAGTTTTGATCATAGTTTCCATAAGACTTGTGAAATATGAGAAGCATGTGACTCGATGGAAAAGGAAGCAGGGGACCACACTATGAGGATGGGTAAACGGTGATTACACCGAGGCCTACCTAGACTGTTACCGTGGAGACAGTATAGCAGGGTTCCCCAACTGCCGGTTGACATGTGATCGTATACAAATGTAACCAAGGTTTGAAATGATTATGTATTTAGTCAATTATTATATCTGTACAAATGATTTGTAATTATGTTCCGGCACCCTGACCATCCGCTCAAGAAAGAAATCTGCCCGCGGCTGAATCTAGTTGATGATCCCTGCTGTATAATATGAACAGTGTCTTTAAGCCAGAATTATTTCCATTAATTTCTCGAAGAACAATATCCCCATTTAACTCAATGTCAACACTTGGATACTTTCCCTTCCTCTTCATCGTCCTCCTCCTCACTTCTCCAATACTACTGCTACTGATACTACTACTACTATCTACTACATACTACTACTACTACTACATCTACTACTACTACCCTATGTTCTGTACTTACTACTACTGCTACTGCTACTACTACTACTACTGACTACTACTACTACTAACTACTACTACTACTACTACTACTACTCTGTTTTACTACTATACTACTACTAATGTACTACTATCTTACTACTACTACTATACTACTACTCACTTACTTTGCTGTACTACTACTACTACTACTACTACTACTACTACTACTCTACTACTACTGCTACTACTTACTACTGCTATCTACTACTACTATACTA
Source organism: Coregonus sp. 'balchen' (assembly GCA_902810595.1). NCBI lineage: Eukaryota > Metazoa > Chordata > Actinopteri > Salmoniformes > Salmonidae > Coregonus > Coregonus sp. 'balchen'. The sequence goes on from LR778282.1 coordinate 5,051,712, forward strand.
CTTACTACTACTACTACTACTACTACTACACTGTATGCTTACTACTACTACTACTACTATTACCCTGCTACTACTACTACTACTGACTACTACTGCTACTACTACTACTACTACTACTGCTACTACTACTACTACTACTACTACTACTACTACTACTTACTCTCTGTTTTCTCTCCAATACCACTACTACCCTCCTCCTCTCTTTCCAATCCAGTCTTGTTTGTCCTTACTGATGAAACAATACATTTATTTGAGCTCTGAAGGATTTACTGACATCATTGAAATGAGTCTCTTAGCAGCTCTGTTTGTGCGTGAGGAAAACTGCGTAGACGACCACGTGTGTATGAATGCGTGTGCCGGGAGCTCAGAGTTCAGAGTTCAGTGTTAGTGGGTAAAAGCTGGACAAAACCTCTCCTTATATACACCTACTATTACCACCAATATATTCAACTGTTTTGGTTTTAGATTGTCTTTGAGGAAGTAATGAGAATGTATAGGTTTAGATTTTATTATGTTGCGTGTGTGTGTGTATATTTGAGTTTCGCAAAAAACCGAATGTTGCTTGTTTTTTTAGTTTTTTTTCCCAATAGATTGTATTTGTTCATATTTATGTTGTCGGAGAAGGATGAGGTTTTATATTTATCCAAAGTGGTGGTTATGTCTGTTGGCTACAGCTCTGTATGTAGTCAGACTGCAACTGATTTATAAGAGTATATATATCTGTGGCCCAAATGGCACCCTATTCCCTATGTAGTGCACTACTTTTATTTTCTTACCAGAGCCCTACCAATGGGCCCTGGTCAAACGTAGTGCACTATATAGGGAATAGGGTGCCATTTGGGACGCATTCTAAAATACCAGTTTACTGCGATGAAGAATCATCATCATCATCATCATCATCATCATCATCAGGTTCCAGGTGTCCCAGCACCCTCAGTAGTCACTCACACTCTAGCCAATCATCTTCGAGCAGCGTTGGTGGTTGATGTAATGCGATGATGAATCTCATTTTGTGTTTTTTTTTCTTGATGTATTGTCGTTAGACGACCTTTGTTTTACCTCGTGGTAGGAGTCTGTTATACTAGAGACTTTTCTGTGTCAGTCTTAACATTTTATCCACTTGTCATTTTGTCCTAGCCTGAGTACCCAGTCCGTGTGTGCTATCATACCAACTCCTTGTCACTCATTTGGCACTCGGCTTGACAAGGACATTAATGGAGTTGGCAAGAGCACAAACGGATCTGTGACCAGCCTGATTTTGTTGAGCTCCAGGGGTCAGAAAGAGCAGGACGTCTAAGAGCCTTTTCCTTTTTACTCACTCCTTTCATTTCATTTCCTTCATTTCCTAAGGTTCTATTATCAAGTCAAACATTTTTTAATTGGTTGTAGTTCTTCATTAGCCCGCCCACTGCTCTCTCATTTTGATTTGATTGGTTGTATTATCAGAATATCTGTTTTTACAATTTTTAAGCTATAAAAACAAGAGTCTCCATATGTATAACCTCCCAGTCATTTATTGGGTGAATATGTTGACAAATGAAAATGCCATTTCTGTTACCCACAAATCCTTGCTGTGGCTTCTTTCTCCTCTTTTGAGATGTTGAAATACATACAACTTGTCGGAGTGAATGCAATGTGTATACAAGTTCTACCGGATCAAGAAACAACATTATTTTAGAAACTTTAAAAAAAACAAAATGTTAGTGCAAATATAGTGGTAAGATAATAATTAAGCATTTTATTTTATTTTGTATCTTTTTAATAAATGAATATATAGCTTAAATGGTATGTAACTAGGTGTGTGGCCATTTGAATGAATGGTTGAGATCTCCTGTACAGTGGAAGTAAACAGAATGTCTGTTTTGGGTCATCTACTGTCTGTGCCGTTGTAAAATAAATGTTTCTGATGCTATGACGTCTCATTTGTGACTCCTTTTAGAAAGTAATGATGTCTTTGCATTCTGTATTGTATGTATTGCCATAAACAAACTGAAGAAGTCCACACCCAGAGAACACGAGGAGCTTGGTTTCGCAGAACGCCTTGAACGGTGAACAACTGTGAATAAAACAGTAACAGCGGTCACTAATACAGCTGGCACATGCCTGGGATCAAAGCCAGCCTAACACCCTTCTCCCCTCCAGCCTCCATCACACCCTTTCTCCCCTCAGCCTCCATCACACCCTTCTCCCCTCAGCCTCCATCACCTTCTCAGCCTCCATCACACCTTCCCCTCAGCCTCATCACACCTTCTCCCTCAGCCTCCACACCCCTTCTCACCTCAGCCTCCATCACACCCTTCTCAGCCTCCATCACACCCTTCTCCCCTCAGCCTCCATCACACCCTTCTCAGCCTCCATCACACCCTTCTCCCCTCAGCCTCCATCACACCCTTCTCAGCCTCCATCACACCCTTTCCCTCTCACCTCCATCACACCCTTTCCCTCAGCCTCCATCACAACCCTTCTCAGCCTCCATCACACCCTTCTCCCCTCAGCCTCCATCACACCCTTCTCCCCCTCAGCCTCCATCACACCCTTCTCCCCCTCAGCCTCCATCACACCCTTCCCCCTCGTCTCATACACCCTCAGCCTCTCACATTCACACCTTCTCCCCTCAGCCTCCATCACACCCTTCTCAGCCTCCATCCACACCTTCTCCCCTCAGCCTCACACCTTCTCCCCTCTCAGCCTCCATCACACCCTTCTCCCCTCAGCCTCCATCACACCCTTCTCCCCCCTCCAGCCATACACCCTCCACCTCATCACACCACCTCCCTTCTCCCCTCAGCCTCCATCACACACCTTCCCCTCAGCTCTCAATCACCCTTCTCAGCCTCACTCATCACACCCTTCTCACCCCTCAGCCTCCATCAACACACCCTTCTCCCCCTCAGCCTCCATCACACCCTTCTCACCCTCACCTTCCCCCTCCACCCTCACCCATCACCTTCTCACCTCAGCCTCCATCACACCCTTCTCCCCTCAGCCTCCATCACACCCTTCTCAGCCTCCATCACCACCCTTCTCCTCCCTCAGCTCATCCATCATCACCCTTCTCCCTCAGCCTCCATCACACCCTCTCACCTCCATCACACACCTTCTCCCCTCAGCCTCCATCAACACCCTTCCCTCAGCCTCCATCACACCCTTCTCCCCTCAGCCTCCATCACACCCTTTCTCAGCCTCCATCACACCCTTCTCCCTCCTCACAGCCTCCATCACACCCTTCTCCCCCTCAGCCTCCATCACACCCTTCTCCCCAGCCTCCATCACACCCTTTTCACCGCTCCATCAACCCTTCCCCCAGCCTCATCACACCCTTCTCCCCCTCAGCCTCCATCACACCCTTCTCCCCTCAGCCTCCATCACACCCTTCTCCCCTCAGCTCCATCACACCCTTCTCAGCCTCCATCACACCCTTCTCCCCTCAGCCTCCATCACACCCTTCTCAGCCTCCATCACACCCTTCTCCCCTCAGCCTCCATCACACCCTTCTCCCCTCAGCCTCCATCACACCCTTCTCAGCCTCCATCACACCCTTCTCCCACTCAGCCTCTATCACACTCTTCTCCCCTCAGCCTCCATCACACCCTTCTCAGCCTCCATCACACCCTTCTCCCCCTCAGCCTCCATCACACCCTTCAGCCTCCATCACACGCTTCAGCCTCCATCACACCCTTCTCCCCTCACCCTCCATCACACCCTTCTCCCCTCAGTCTCCATCACACCCTTCAGCCTCCATCACACGCTTCAGCCTCCATCACACCCTTCTCCCCTCACCCTCCATCACACCCTTCTCCCCTCAGCCTCCATCACACCCTTCAGCCTCCATCACACGCTTCAGCCTCCATCACACCCTTCTCCCCTCACCCTCCATCACACCCTCCAGTCTAACTCAGACCCTCTTATCCAAACAGATACACATAGTCTGCCTATTTCCATACAGGGGTTAGAGAGGAATGTTTAATCTCTGTACAGCAGACACACACAAGCCCCTAACAGGTGTATGGATTATGAACTGTTAATTTGAGCCACGTGAAGACATCAGGGATCTTATGTTCATAATGGAGGACATGACCTACTTTTCCTGATGTTCAGTTAGTTAAGCCCATGTTAAGCCCAGACTCCAGCCATAGACAGACAACGGTATTATCACACTATAATGAGAGAGACGAAAGAGGAATCCATTCTTAGTCAAGGTGAAGCCTCTATCAGATGATCATGAACGGCATCTGTGACTTTTACCGTCTCTATAGCTGTGTTTTTATTTGAAGTTTATTTGGCAGGACGAACCCTCCAATGGTACACAGCTTTTAACTGCCAAAACCTCTCAACAAAGCCCCACTAGATACAGTATCTCTGACACACGACACCGTTACAGACAGGGTTGGGTAGTCCGTTACAGTTACTAGTTACCTGTCCAACATTGTAATCAGTAACGTAACTTTTGGATTACACAAACTCAGTAATGTAATCTGATTACTTTTGGATTACTTTCCCTTTAAGAGCCATTAGAAGAAGACTAAAATGATCCATCAAACTCATTTGGTGTGTCATCATAGTGGTCTCTGATTGGTGGTCATCATAGTGGTCTCTGATTGGTGGTCATCATTAGGTGTGTCATCATAGTGGTCTCTGATTGGTTGTCATCATAGTGGTCTCTGATTGGTTGTCATCATAGTGGTCTCTGATTGGTGGTCATCATTTGGTGTGTCATCATAGTGGTCTCTGACTTGTGGTCATCATTTGGTGTGTCATCATATTGGTCTTAATGGTGTCATCATAGTGGTCTTGACTGGTGGTCATCATAGTGGTCTCTGACTGGTGGTCATCTTTTGGTGTGTCATCATAGTGGTCTCTGATTGGTGGTCATCATAGTGGTCTCTGATTGGTGGTCATCATAGTGGTCTCTGACTGGTGGTCAGACTCACTCAGGTGGAACAAACTTAAACTTGTGCCTTTTTTCATTGAGAAAACAGAAAGGTGTCATAATGTGGGTTTTTTCTCGCAAATTACCTTTCTGAATTTAAAAGTAATCCAAGAAGTAATCTTTTTATTTTTTTATAAAAAAGTATCTGTAATCTGATAATGGCTGGTTCCAGACAGTTACCCCCCAACCCTGTTTCCAGACAGTTACCCTCCAAACCCTGGTTCCCAGACAGTTTACTCCCCAAACCCTGGTTCCAGACAGTCCTCCCCAACCCTGGTTCCAGACAGTTACCCCCCAACCCTGGTTCCAGTAGTTACGCCCCAACCTGGTTTCCAGACAGTTACCCCCCAACCCTGGTACGATAGTTACTCCCAACCCTGGTTCCAGCAGTATCCCCAACCTGGTTCCAGAAGTGACTCCCAACCCTGTTCGACAGTTACCCCCCAACCTGGGTTACAGACAGTTATCCCCAACCCTGGTTCCAGACAGTTACCCCCAACACTGAGTTCCAGCAAGTTACCCCCCAACCCTGGTTCCAGACAGTTACTCCCCAACCCTGGTTCCAGAAAGTTACTCCCCAACCCTTGGTTCCAGACAGTTACCCCCCACCATGGTTCAGGACAGTTACCCCCCAACCCTGGTTCCAGATAGTACTCCCCAACCCTGGTTCCAGACAGTTACTCCCCAACCCTGGTTCCAGACAGTTACTCCCCAACCCTGGTTCCAGACAGGTTATCCCCCAACCCTGGTTCCAGACAGGTACCCCCCCAACCCTGGTTCCAGACAGTTACCCCCCAACCCTGGTTCCAGACAGTTACTCCCCAACCCTGGTTCCAGACAGTTACCCCCCAACCCTGGTTCCAGACAGTTACCCCCCAACCCTGGTTCCAGACAGTTACTCCCCAAACCCTGGTTCCAGACAGTTACTCCCCAACCCTGGTTCCAGACAGGTACCCCCCAACCCTGGTTCCAGACAGTTACTCCCCAACCCTGGTTCCAGATAGTTACTCCCCAACCCTGGTTCCAGACAGTTACTCCCCAACCCTGGTTCCAGACAGTTACCCCCCAACCCTGGTTAGGGTTAGGGTTAGGGTTAGGAATAAAATAATAGCCTCTGAGTCAATTGAATCAGCATCAATCAGGTCTAAAACGAACCTAATATTACAGCTGATGTGGCTACCTTTCATGAAACTAGTTTGGGTTTAATTAATAAGGTGTTTAGACCCATTTTAAATCTATTAGCATATGCTAAAGTTATCAATTTATAATCTGTATTTAATAATAGGTCTCCAATTATCTATGAAAAGTGGATCTTTATCAGGTTATCAAGGTATCAAGGATATTTCCCAACTCATCTTCACATACGGACTTGAACTCATCAGAAATAATTGGAACAAGACCATGGACGTGTTTCATAAAATGTAGATTTATACAGATTTTCATAGAAAGAATACACAAAGTTAGAGATGATCTTAGGGTCTTTACACAAGGTATTGTCAATATTTAAGGAAGAAATAGATTTTCTCTTATAGTTCCTTTTTTCAAGAGCAAAATTAATGTCTTGCTTTTTTCTCAGCCTCCTCATTTAGCTCTAGATGTAATAAAGGCCCCTTGAGCTAAATCAATGCACATTTGATCAAGTTCTATTCGAGATGTTTTCAAATCGGTTTCTTCCTCTGCCGAAAGGGTATAATTTTCTAAAAGAACAGTCAATTTATTAATAAGCTCATCTTCTTTTAAAATGTTTTGCTTCTTTAGTTCCTTACTGCGTGTACTGGTGATAGATCTTACTTTGAATTTAAATATTTCCCAGTTACTTCCATGCTTTGGTTCTAGAATGTTTTAAACGAGTCCCTGATTAAGCTCTTTATCCTCTTGTTAAAGACTGGATCATTTAGGAGTGAATTATTACGTTTCCAGTATCCTCGAAAGTCACTGGATTTTTCAGAACTTTCTAACTTCAATGATATCATTTTTATGATCAGTCAAAGGAGTACGTTTATAACTTACTTCTTGTACATACTGTAAAAGTGGGGACAAATGAGAAACAGATAAATTCTGGATCTGACCATCATTCACCTATTACACCTGGTGTATTTGTTTAAGTTTGTATTAAAGAAACACCACGCATCAACCACTGTCAGTTTGTATTAAAGAAACACCATGTATCGATCACTGTCACTACTGCAAAATGAGGTGATGATGTCACTATTCTGAGATCTCTGAGCTATTCTAGGTGAAAATCTATCTAAAGAGTTACCAGGTGTTTCATTGAAGTCTCCAGCTATTATTAGCCATGCATTTGTATTCTTGTTTTGCAGCTCAGTAAGCTTATCATAACCTGAGAATAAAATAAAACAAATAATAAGAAAACAAATACAGTGTTGTGAATAAATGGTTAACTAGTTGAACTAGTGAGCCAGGTAGCTAGTAAAGAACCCTGATTTTAGAGAAAGAACTGGACCACCCTTAACCGAGGTAGTTGTGTTGTGATCAAAATGATGTACCCGTTTTCACATTTACGAACCTGGTGATATAAAACAGGGTGGATGTAATAATGACAATCGACTTATTACTCAACAGTAATTTAGCTTAGAAAGAGTAGGACCACGTCGATTTCATGTAATTGTAGCTACAGTATATACCTGAACACAGTATTTTCAAGTCATTCAGTGCTCTCTCTGTCAGCTGTAAAATCGGGGCAGGGGAGACGCTTTGACAACGTCATCCACTGACGCCGGAAAAGGCACACGCTGGAAGTTCATAATTGACTAAATATTCATGAACACTAAAATGAATGGGGGGGAGGGGTCTTAATTTAAGGTAAGACACAAGGTTTGCACTGTCAGGTTTAAAATCAGACAACAACGAAGTAGAAATGGGCGGGGTTTGGGACTCTGTGGCTGTGGTAACTAACACTTTTCACGCCACTTTGATACAGAAGTGACTTTTTCGTAGCAGGTTAGGAGACTGATGTTAAGGTTAGGAAAATGCTCTCCTAACCTGTTACGAAAATCACTTCATATCGAAGTGGCTTGAAAAGAGTGTGTCCCTTTATTGGAGCGAGTAGGTAGTACCTAGGGTATATTCATTACGCCGATTCTACAGAAACCGTTTACTCTAAACGGAAAACGTTTTGCAAGGAAATAAGAGTTTCTATTGGACAAATTCAGGCAGGTCCCGTTCTTATTATACCTCAGCGGTAGGTCCCACCCCGTTTCGTTTGCTCCCGTTTGGCTCTTAAACTGTAAACGGTTTCCGGTGCAAGACGTAATGAATACACCCCTGTTGGTGTACATCTCCCTCGACCAGTTTGTTATTGTGGAATCCTGTCACACAACCGGAGAGTCTCAAAGGTTTCGACTGATTGAGCTTTTGCGTAAAGCGCCCAAACACTCCGCTCATTCGACGCCATGGACGTTGGTCAAGGTAACGTAAATTATTGATATGATTGTTGTTGGATACGAGACGTGTTTGGGCTGACGTTGGTTGATTTTTGAAGAAATTAATTACACATTTATTGTTTGTGATTGTGCACACTATAGCTATGAATTCAATGTGGGCCCGACGCAGCAACAGCGGTTGTGGAAATGTCAGATGCGCAAGGGCCGTGGAGCGCAGGGCAGAGATCGAGTTACTATGATGACATTCCTTTGTTAACCTCTCAATTAACTTGGTTCACGCCGTAGATATTAATTCGTTTTTATGATCTTACTAAAAATAGACGGTATTTGCGTTTTTAATAGCTCATATTTTTGTAAACAAAGGCTACTTTGCTAGTTAGCCTGCGTGAGCTAAATAGCGTACTTGTTACGTTAGCTAGCCAAGAACGGTGTGTGTTACCCGGGATCCTTGGGACGTCCCCACAATAACTCATTCCCGAGGGGTGTCAAACTCAGGGCCTAGTGTCTGCACGTCTTTGTTTTTCCTTTCAATTAAGACCTAGACAACCAGGTGAGGGGAAGTTATTTTAATGAGTGACCTTTTTAATGAATCAATCAAGTACAAAGGATGTGCGAAAGCCCACAGACACTCGGCCCTCCGTGGAATGAGTTTGACATCTTAACCATTAGAGTTGTAAACTTCAATGGAGTAACGTTAACACCAGTTGGGACGTCCCAAGGATCCAGGATTGCAGGGACCAGCCAAGAACGCACCCAGCTAGCTTGTTAGCTTGCCACTGCCAGCTCATATGGTTTTAGTTGACAGTGACACATCTACTAGTGATGTGCAGTCCGCGAACGATTCGTTCTGATTGAACGACTATTTTTTTACTGACTCGAGTCATGATTCGTTTTTCTGAGTGACTCGTTCATTTTAGTCGTACCTTTGACCTGCTAGTGCTGGCTGCAATGAGTCCTACAGCAGGATTAAAAGGCAATTTATGCTTGATCCAAAAATGTAGTCCTAGGTGACGTATGGACGGAGTGACGCAATGGCGGAGGCTTTGCAGAGGCCATATTGAGCTCTGTATCCCATGATTGGTTGAAGGTAGGTGAGGGGCAGGAGGTCTTGTATAAACACAAACTCACTTCCTTCACAACAGCTCTGGGCAAGAAGTATTAATGCCCTGACTTCTGCAGAGGCCGTATCACTGTAAATGCTGCACGGCCTATGCAGAAGACAGATTGACCCAATGTAGCGCCTTGCCCATTTAATACACACTCAGCATCTCCAGAGACATGCGCAGACCAGTGGCAGTCTGTGCCGTTTAAGATGAGGGAGGATGTTAACAAATTGTATGAGCATGGCCTTATTTCTATTATAGCAAATTGGATGACTGTCATGCATATTCCATTCACCCAGCTCAATGTAACATCGATAGGTTTAGGCTACTACATGATACTCAACATTTCCCTGTACCCATCATGAGGGGCGGCAGGTAGCTTAGTGGTTAAGAGTGTTGTGCCAGTAACCGAAAGGTCGCTAGTTCTAATCCCCGAGCCGACTAGGTGAAAAATCTGTCGACGTGCCCTTGAGCAAGGCACTTAACCCTAATTGCTCCTGTAAGTCGCTCTGGATAAGAGCGTCTCCTGCTAAATGACTAAAATGTAATGAGGTTCCTTTTACCTAGCCTATGAATTAAAGTTTACAACTTAGGTGCACAGGTCGAGAGAATTTTGAGTAATCAAGGTGACACATTCAATACCGCCTTGCACACTCTTGCCAACAGTTGCAAATGTAAGGTTCTATTGGACAAATTCAGGTATGTTTATCCCCGTTCCGTTTGCTTCCGTTTTTAAGAAATGTTTTTCAACAGAATCGGCGGAATGAATAGACCCCTGATCACAGAGCAAACACAGTTCACTTTCATAGCAGCCACATAAAAACAGTACGATCCCTTTGTTCGTTGTGTGTATATATAATTCCTTCTCGCAAACTATCTTCGCGCTCTCCTCCTCCTCTCACCTTTTCCCTTCGCTTGTGGACTTCAGTGCACGACACATCAGCTGTCTGTGACCAGGCGAGAGAACCTTTTCAAGACAAACCGTCATATCTTGACCGCTACATCGTTGTCACGTCATAGTCAACATAGCTACTAGAACTAACGTGTTAGTAAACCCGCTACAATCATGCGGTACAGTCAGAAAGCAGTTTAGTAGTTACACCGGCAGGCCCCGGTAGCAATAAATGAATAAAACCAAAAGCTTACCTTGACTTGCCATAGCCAGCTAGCTAACATAGCGTCCCTTTCTGTTTGAGCTGGGTGTTTTGAGTAGGCTAAACTAGCTAGCTGCATTCGCTAGCTTAGTGAAAGTAAGAAAAAAACAATGCAACCAAATATAGCCATCTCTGTCTCGCTCTCTATCCTTAATTTTGGAAGAAATTAATTTATTAGAAACTGTTCAACTATTTTCTTTCTCTCTCTTTGAGTCAAATGTAGCTTATGCTTTCAGTACTAGATTTATTCTCTGATTCTTTGAGTGCTGTTGAGGCTACTGTAGACCTTCATTGCAAAAGTGTGTTTTAGTCAATTATTTGGTAACGTGAATATATTTAGTATAGTTTTCTCTAATAAGGATAACTTTTTTAATTTCTTTCTATTTTTATGAAATTCACTGAGGAGAATCTTGCTCCTCTGAAGAACCTCCACTGACATTAACCAATTAAAAACAGTTCTGTAGCAATGAGGTTTGTGCAGTAGGCTATAGAGTCCAATACATTATCACTGCATATTGGCTCTGCTTGAATTGTCCTGCCAATGTTGTTCTTCTCAGACCATTTAGAAATTATATTTCAACATGTTAGTTATGTGATCACACAGGTAATAGAACATTTGTTGTATTACTTGTGAGGCATAGCTGAGTTATCAAAATTTGCTTTTTTAAAATTTTACTGGACTGATGGCCTGCATCTGATGGTCAGGCTGAGGGGAGGGCGGGAGCAGGGGTGAGGCTGCCTCACCCTCCCTCCGCTCTCCCTCCCTCCCTCCCTCCCTCCCTCCCTCCACTGAGAAAAGGGGACAATGTCTTCCAGCTGATGGCAACTCAAGTCGCACTGCATTATTTCTGCCTGATGCACCAATTCATGTTGTTAATCCGAGACACACCGCTAATAATAATAATGCAAGCTTATCTAAACACACTTTGCTATAAACACTACCGGCCAAAAGTTTTAGAACGCCTATTCATTCAAGGGTTTTTCTTTATTTTTTACTATTTTCTACATTGTAGAATAATAGTGAAGACATCATAACTATTATGAAATAACACATATGGAATCATGTAGTAACCAAAAGTGTTAAACACATCAAAATATATGTTTATATTTGAGATTCTTCAAAGTAGCCACACTTTGCCTTGATGACAGCTTTGCACACTTGGCATTCTCTCAACCAGCTTCATGAGGTAGTCACCTGGAATGCATTTCAATTAACAGTTGTGCCTTGTTAAAAGTGAATTTGTGGAATTTATTTCCTTCTTAATGCGTTTGAGCCAAATCACTTGTGTTGTGACAAGGTAGGGGTGGTATACAGAAGATAGCCCTATTTGGTAAAAGACCAAGTCCATATTATGGCAAGAACAGCTCATATAAGCAAAGAGAAACGACAGTCCGTCATTATTTTAAGACATGAAGGTCTTTTGACCGGTAGTGTATACTCATTCATTGCAGCTGCAGTGCTGGTTGTAGCATATTTGATGGCTTAGAAAAGTGTTTCATCAGACCAGAGGACATTTCTCCAAAAAGTACGATCTTTGTCCCCATGTGCAGTTGCAAACCGTAGTCTGGCTTTTTTATGGCGGTTTTGGAGCAGTGGCTTCTTCCTTGCTGAGCGGCCTTTCAGGTTATGTCGATATAGGACTTGTTTTACTGTGGATATAGATACTTTTGTACCTGTTTCCTCCAGCATCTTCACAATGTCCTTTGCTGCTGTTCTGGGATTGATTTTGACTTTTTGCATCAAAGTACGTTCATCTCTAGGAGACAGAACGCGTCTCCTTCCTGAGCGGTATGACGGCTGCGTGGTCCCATGGTGTTTATACTTGCGTACTATTGTTTGTACATATGAATGTGGTACCTTCAGGCGTTTGGAAATTGCTCCCAAGGATGAACCAGACTTGTGGAGGTCCACAATTTTTTTCTGAGGTCTTGCCTGATTTCTTTTCATTTTTCCATGATGCCAAGCAAAGAGGCACTGAGTTTGAAGGTAGGCCTTGAAATACATCCACAGGTACACTTCCAGTTGACTCAAATGATGTCAATTAGCCTATCAGAAGCTTCTAAAGCCATGACATCATTTTCTGGAATTTTCCAAGCTGTTTAAATGCACAGTCAACTTTAGTGTATGTAAACTTCTGACCCAGTGGAGTTGTGATACAGTGAATTATAAGTGTCTGTAAACAATTGTTGGAAAAATCACTTGTCGTGCACAAAGTAGATGTCCTAACCGACTTGCCAAAACTGTAGTTTGTTAACAAGAAATTTGTGGAGTGGTTAAAAAACAAGTTTTAATGACTCCAACCTAAGTGTATGTAAACTTCCGACTTCAACTGTAAATGTGTCTGACCATCTTTTTTTTTTTTTTTTATGCTTTCTCCTCCTAAAAATGTCTGTCCCCACTCGCTCTCGAGTCATTAACTCCACAACTGCTAGTAAACGTACAAATGCTTTTCCATCCATCCCCTGCCACTGAGCCTGTACTTTGTCTTCACACTGATGACTTGATGAACAGTTTCGATGACACAGGCCTCCTGTAGCTCAGTTGGTAGAGCATGGCGCTTGCAACGCCAGGGTTGTGGGTTCGATTCCCACGGGGGGCCAGTATCAGAAAATGTATGCACTCACTAACTGTAAGTCGCTCTGGATAAGAGCGTCTGCTAAATGACAAAAAATAAATAAAAAATGTCAGGCTACTTTAGAATACCAATAATAAACTGATTTTAAAAAGACTTGCGCTTTAAAAAGTTAACTTAGAAAGGCTGAACGTAAATTACAATGACTCGCTCGCGTCCCCTGATCTCTGCAAACTGTTTTTTTTTTTTTTTTTACGATTCTTTACAGGAAATATAGGAAATATTAGATCCCGGATTGACAGTAGCTGGCCCCATACCATTATTTCTGTTCAGGAGGCACTTGAGGCAACTACTTTGAGACAGTTTGCTGCTTCCTTTTTTGAGCAAATATCCTTTGAGTCCCTCCTTGATACGGTTGCTCACATGAAGACCTTCTCCTGCCCCTTGGACGATGGACGTGGTCCCTACTAGACTACTTGAAGAGGTTGTCTACTGTTGGCCCCAACAGTCTGTCTATTGGAAATAGTTCCCTGAACTCTGGCTCTGGTCCAACCTCTCATTTAAAAAGCCCAATCTAAACCACTCCTCACTAAATAATTAGACCTTTCTCTAAGCTTCCTTTTTTTTTTTTTTCAAGATTTTGGAAAAAGTTGTTTTCAAGCAATTAGTGGCTAATTTGAGTATGAACAACTTATTTGAAAAATTCCAGTCGGGCTTCTGCTCACTTCACAGCACGGAAACTACTTTATTGAAAGTAAGTAATGGCCTTTTGGCTGCTGGTGAATGCTCGATTTGATTTATTTTGGATCTTGTTGCCGTGTTTGATACTATTGATCATAACATCCTTGTTGTCCGTCTGGCGAGGTGGTTGGGGGTCTCCGGCATTGCCCTCAACTAGTTCAGGTCATATCTATGTGGCAGACTTTTCTCAGTGAGCATGGGTGGTTCCGTATCGTCCCCAGCACCTATTCACTATGGTGTCCCTCGGGTCAAATCTGGGACCAATCCTTCCCCCCCAGTATATGCTTCCCCTTGGTGACATCATCCGCAATCATAACGTTCAGTTTCGCTGCTATGACTCCCAGCACTATTTACTCATCAGACCCAGTGACCAAGCTAGCGTAGCTACCCTTCACAAGCGTCTTGCTGACATCAAAATGTTTTCCAGCTCAATAATAACAAATCTGAGGTTGGTGTATTTGGCCCCACACCTTGCTAAAACTCAGATTGTAAATAACCTTTGTCATTTGTCCACAAATGTAAAGCCTTCAGCCAGGAACCTTGGGGTCTTCTTTGACCCTAACCTAAACCACGAGATGCATGTTTTATCATCTTAAGAAATAACGCTAAAGTCAATACTTTTATTTCAGTCACTGATTTGGATAAAACGTATACATGCTTTTATCTCCTCAGATTACTGTCACTCTGTATACCCGTCTCAGTCACTCTGTATACCCGTCTCAGTCACTCTGTATACCCGTCTCAGTCACTCTGTATACCCGTCTCAGTCAGAAATCACTTAGTCAACAGTTAGTTCCAAACGCTCTGCTTTTACCAGGCACCAGGAAATGGAACCATATCACACCTATTTTAGCTTCTCTACACTGGCTACCAGTCACTTTTTAGAATAGATTTTAAAATGTTATTAATCAAGTTTTAAGGCCTGGTTTGGTTTAGCCCCGTCCTATGTCTCTGCTCTTTTTACCTCCCCACGAGCCAGGACTCAGCCTGACATCCTCCGGCAGGGCACTGTTGACCATTCCAAAGTCTTTGTTGACAGTGAAAGGAGACCGGGCATTAGGGCCCCTAGACTTTGGAGTGGTCTGCCAGAGGAGATCAGGCTCGTAGATTCAGTGCCTCTTTTATATCCCTGCTGAAACCACTTTTTATAAAGAATTTTTTTAAATATTTTTTTATTTTATTTAATTTTTTTAGCAGACGCTCTTATCCAGAGTGACTTACAGGAGCAATTAGGGTTAAGTGCCTTGCTCAAGGGCACATCGGCAGATTTTTCACCTAGTCGGCTCGGGGATTAGAACCAGCGACCTTTCGGTTACTGGCACTACGCTCTTAACCACTAAGCTACCTGCCGCCCCACAGAGATGATTTTAATCTATGATTTTAATGAGCTATCTTATTTTATTTCTCCTGTTTTTGTTAGCACTTTTATGATGTGAAGCACTTTGTTACTTGTATTGAAAAGCGCTATACCAATAGTCATTATTATTATCATTATTATTATTATTACTGGTGATGACACTAACACTTCAATCAATTCAAGGCCTTCTACTCTCTCATCTCAGCATGCCCCCCCGCCCCCACTCTCTCTCTTGACCCAGACATCAACCTGAACTCCCCCAACAAGGGCCTGGGCCCTGCAGGAGGAGCAGACCACGTGACTGACGTCCCCGTGGAGGGCGGAGCCATGGGGGTATCATCCGTCAACACGCTGCCCCCAGGGCTCACAGAGGAGGAGGCAGAGGAGCTCCGCTCTGAGCTAGTCAAGGTAGGCCCTGTTAAGGTTAGAGGTAGCCATGGGGGGTAGGATCCGTCAACACACTGCCCCCAGTTAGAGGTAGCCATGGGGGGTAGGATCCGTCAACACACTGCCCCCAGTTAGAGGTAGCCATGGGGGGTAGGATCCGTCAACACGCTGCCCCCAGGGCTCACAGAGGAGCTCTGCTCTGAGCTAGAAAAGGTATGGTCCTGGCCTGTCTGTCCTCCCTGTCTGTCCTCCCTGTCTGTTGGCCTGTCTGTCCTCCTGTCGTCTCTATGTCCTCCTGTCTGTTGTCTGGCCTGTCTGTCTGTTGGCCTGAACTCACCAATACAGGCCTCGTGTCCTGTCTGTCTGTTGTCCCTGTGCGCTAATGTAATCACAGCCCTGTTTTGGTTTACTAAAAATAATCTGTTCCACAAACATTGAGGGGGAACTTTTTGTTTCAGACAATGGGGATGTTCATAGCTATGATTGGCCCAGCCAGTGGTTGACCACGCTCCTGTGTTGCTGTCAGGTGGAGGAGGAGATCAGGGTTGAAGAATATCTCTCTTCAGTAGCTACAGTGTATATACATGACAGAGAGCGCTGACAGCATCCTGTAATGTCGCTATACCTCGCATGTCTCCTGTGTCATCCTCCTCAGGTGGAAGAGGAGATCAACACCCTGAGACAGGTGCTCCTGGCCAAAGAGAAACATTCTGCTGATCTGAAGAGGAAGCTGGGCCTGAGCCCCCTCAACGAGCTCAAACAGAACCTCACCAAGGGATGGCAGGACGTCCAGACTTCCAACGCGTAAGTAGATGATCCTTCAAAAATGTAGTCTCTTTTTTTTTTAAACCAAGCAAATATCACTCACTTTAAATGGTTTTAATACAAACTTCCCTTCGGGGACAATAGTTAGTCTAATCTTATCTTTAGGTTGTAACGATAAACATCAGGTGATCACTTGCAGTAACGTCCGTTAATAGATTATTCTAGAAGCTCTCTGCTGTTCCCTTTCTATCGTATTCTGGCCTGGTCAGACGGACTCAAGGCTGTTAGTGTAGACGGAGTGGCCCTGTGAGTGCTGGTCCTTCGCTATTAGTACACTGAGGTGAACGTCGAGGCGGATGTGATCGGTGGGGCTATAGAATCATGTCGGTCTACTTCAACCTCTGGCTCAAGTATTCCTATTGCGTTTTTTGACGACTCATGCTTTAACACTGTAATTCAACGTTCAAAACGGCCCATTGTGTTTTATATAAGTAGTATGATTCAACTCCTAGCGTCTTAGATTGAGTGAAGATGAAGAAGCCATTTTTAAATCGAGGCTTCGTTAAATCCTGTCAAACAGTTCAAAGCCTTACAGTGACACTTCTGTTACCAAGTCAAAATGTGAGGGAGGGAAATACTTTTTTTTTTAGATGTTGGTAGTGAAAGTGTATCAGTCGTCATCAGTGACTCAGGTTTCTGAGGGAGCCTAGTTAATGGATTCAGGTTTCTGAGGGAGCCTAGTTAATGGATTCAGGTTTCTGAGGGAGTCTAGTTAATGGAACGTTCTTGTCCCCTCCTCATATATATTTCATTTAGCTGACGCTTTTATCCAAAGAGACTTACAGTACAGTGAGTGAAGAATTTTTTTTTTTGTGTATATGGAACTGAACCCACAACCTTAGCGTTGCTAGCGCCATGCTCTACCAATTGAGCAACAGAGGACCACTCTCACCAGATATCATGGCTCTACAAAACCTAAGCCTCTTGCATACTGTATGCCTGACTCCTACTGTAGGGCCTGGTTACATTTCTGGAACGTTCTGGAAAGGTAGTGCTGAGCAATTAGTGCTTTTTGAGGTCAGTTTGATTATTTCTTTTTAAATCACGGTTTTCGGTTTTTGATTATTTATGTGGGTTGAATGTTGTAACAACACAGAATAAAAGTCCCATGATGGTAGTGACTGACATCATTTAATGCTGATCACTTATTAACCATCAATAAATATTTCAGTTGTGTATATTACATTTGTTTTATTTGATGACTATATTATTTCATTCCAAGTCATCATCTCATCTCTACAGAGCTGCTGCCTGTGCTGTCTGACTAAATCACTGTTTTAGTAGTTCTTCAAAGTAAATAAGGCCGACTTTTATAACCGAGTCGGGACAGTACGGTTTGGCCCTGTAGCGTGAATCAGACAGCCAGCCTGGCACAGTGCTGAGCTCTACATCTCTGACCCAGTCTCTGTTTCTAGCTTTGTCAGAACCACTGAGAAACTCAGTTGTGAGTCTCCTGTTTGTCTCCTGCCGTGGGCAACTAGTGCTCTCTCTGTCTCTCTCTCTCTCTCTCTGTCTCTGTCTCTGTCTCTCTGTCTGTCTGTCTCTCTCTCTGTCTCTCTCTCTGTCTCTCTCTGTCTCTCTGTCTCTCTCTCTCTCTCTGTCTCTGCCTCTCTCTCTCTCTCTCTGTCTCTCTCTGTCTCTCTCCTCTCTCTCTGTCTCTCTGTCTGTCTTCTCTCTCTCTGTCTCATCTCTCTGTCTCTCTCTCGTCTCTCTGCTCTGTCTCTATCTCGTCTCTTCTCTCTCTCTCTCTCTGTCTCTCTGTCTGCTCTCTCTCTCTGTCTCTCTGTGTCTCTCTCTCTCTCTCTGTCTGTCTCTCTCGTCTGTCTCTCTCTCTGTCTCTCTCTCTGTCTCTCTCTCTGTCTCTCTCTGTCTCTCTCTCTGTCTCTGTCTCTGTCTCTCTGTCTCTGTCTCTGTCTCTCTGTCTCTGTCTGTCTGTCTCTCTCTCAGAACACCTGCCGTGGGCAACTAGTGTCAGCAGTGTAACCTGGCTACTGTATCATTGTGGTCTTGATTCTATAACACTTGTCCTTTTGTGGTTTCCTCTGCCTGCTGCGTGTGAAAACGTGCATTCCCATGAGACCATCTGTTATATAATAATACAGTCTGGCTTTACCTTGGCAGGAGATGCTGGGTCTCCCAGTTATCCTGGTGTCGTTGTAATGCTGGGTCTCCCAGTTATCCTGGTGTCGTTGTAACCAAGAGATGCTGGGTCTCCCAGTTATCCTGGTGTCGTTGTAACGAAGTTGTAATATTCTACGTGTCAGAAGCTTGTTTGTTCTACGTAATATATTTCTATTTGAACGTTCCACAAAGTTCTGCCTCGCTTTAACGCGCCACTGTTGGTTTGCCCAAAGAGTTGCTGCCTATCCTGCTTGGGGAAACTCTAAAAGCATGCTACATGAGGCTGGGAAATGGTGTGTGGTACTCCACTCGAGGAGGGAGCTTTTAGGCCCATCTCTTTCCCTTTTTTTGATTACTTTGTGTAAGAGTGAGTCATTTCCAGTTAGCCACCCATCCCTGTACTGTAATGTCCTGTTAAAGCAAGGGCCTTGTCCCGAGGCTCCTCAGTGATAAGGTGACATCCTCATTCCCACTTCCTGTGAACCAACAACCAATACGTCCTAATGGTTTTAACTAGGGTTGGGCGGTATCCAGACTGTCATATTGTCCTACTCTCATCCCGGTATTACTGGCTTTAGTACACAAGAGGGTGCCAAAAACCACTCAAAAAGCCCATTTTTAAGCGTCAATTACCAGAATGCTAACAAAATTAACACGAGTAATAGCACATTTCCATGAAGGCTGCTAGCTAAATATGCTAACGAAAATAAACGAATTTCCAAAACAGGCAATCCAGCTCATGAAGGTATGTGTGTGTGTGTGTGTGTGTGTGTGTGTGTGTGTGTGTGTGTGTGTGTGTAGGAGCGAGTGAATGTCATTTTTGGTGAGTGGACATTTTACAAGCGGATGTGAACGAGAGACAAAGTTTTGACGCATGTTTATCAGAAGGAAGAACAGTACTGGCTCTGAAGCAGCAACGTGTACACTCTGGAGTCGCCAGGGCAACGGGCCTGCCTGCTCTGCTCGGAGAAGACGTGGAGAGGAGAAAAAGGCGAAAAGAAATCAAGATGGTGGCAGCAAATAACTCATCCAAAGGGCTTTGACTTCTCCAACACGGCAGAAAGCTAACACTGATGCCCCGTCACTTTTTTTTAATTCAGCTACTTAACGCTTAACTTCTGTTGGTTTGGTGGTTGGTTGGTTAAAACTAGGGAAACAGAGAAATACATGGACTAATGTTTTCCCCTCTTTCATTATTTATGTCCTACATCATACAGTTGAAGTCGGAAGCTTACATACACTTAGGTTGGAGTCATTAAAACTCGTTTTTCAACCACTCCACAAATTTCTTGTTAACAAACTATAGTTTTGTGCATGACACAAGTAATTTTTCCAACAATTGTTTACAGACAGATTATTTCACTTATAATTCACTGTATCACAATTCCAGTGGGTCAGAAGTTTACATACACTAAGTTGACTGTGCCTTTAAACAGCTTGGAAAATTCCAGAAAATGATGTCATGACTTTAGAAGCTTCTGATAGCCTAATTGACATCATTTGAGTCAATTGGAGGTGTACCTGTGGATGTATTTCAAGGCCTACCTTCAAACTCAGTACCTCTTTGCTTGACATCATGGGAAAATCAAAAGAAATCAGCCAAGAAAAAATTTTAGACCTCCACAAGTCTGGTTCATCCTTGGGAGCAATTTCCAAACGCCTGAAGGTACCACGTTCATCTGTACAAACAATAGTACGCAAGTATAAACACCATGGGACCACGCAGCCGTCATACCGCTCAGGAAGGAGACTTGTTCTGTCTCCTAGAGATGAACGTACTTTGGTGCGAAAAGTGCAAATCAATCCCAGAACAACAGCAAAGGACCTTGTGAAGATGCTGGAGGAAACAGGTACAAAAGTATCTATATCCACAGTAAAACAAATCCTATATCAACATAACCTGAAAGGCCGCTCAGCAAGGAAGAAGCCACTGCTCCAAAACCGCCATAAAAAAGCCAGACTACGGTTTGCAACTGCACATGGGGACGAAGATTGTACTTTTTTGAGAAATGTCCTCAGGTCTGATGAAACAAAAATAGAACTGCTTTGCCATAATGACCATCGTTATGTTTGGAGGAAAAAGGGGCGGACTTGCAAGCCGAAGAACACCATCCTAACCGTGAAGCGTGGGGGTGCTTTGCTGCAGGAGGGACTGGTGCACTTCACAAAATAGATGGCATCACGAGGAAGGAAAATGATGTGGATATATTGAAACAACATCTCAAGACATCAGTCAGGAAGTTAAAGCTTGGTCGCAAATGGGTCTTCCAAATGGACAATGACCCCAAGCATACTTCCAAAGTTGTGGCAAAATGGCTTAAGGACAACAAAGTCAAGGAATTGGAGTGGCCATCACAAAGCCGTGACCTCAATCCTATAGAACATTTGTGGGCAGAACTGAAAAAGCGTGTGCGAGCAAGGAGGCCTACAAACCTGACTCAGTTACACCAGCTCTGTCAGGAGGAATGGGCCAAAATTCACCCAACTTATTGTGGGAAGCTTGTGGAAGGCTACCCAAAACGTTTGACCCAAGTTAAACAATTGAAAGGCAATGCTACCAAATACTAATTGAGTGTATGTAAACTTCTGACCCACTGGGAATGTGATGAAAGAAATAAAAGCTGAAATAAATCATTCTCTCTACTATTATTCTGACATTTGACATTCTTAAAATAAAGTGGTGATCCTAACTGACCTAAGACAGGGAATTTTTACTAGGATTAAATGTCAGGAATTGTGAAAAACTGCGTTTTAAATCTATTTGCCTAAGGTGTATGTCAACTTCCGACTTCAACGGTGGGAAAAGGTAGTCAAAGTAAAGTTATCACACCACGACCACCGTTTTGCTACAGCAAATTTTGAATTTTCTGGGTGGCTGAAGGCCTACATTAACAGACTTGGCAGGGTGCTTATTTGTGAGCTATCTCTTGCACTGTCCTTTCAGCATACATATGCACACACCACACACAGCCCAGACCTGCCACAGGATTGTGTGGGAGAGGAGAGGAGGGGAGGATTGGAATGTGAGAGACCGAAAGGGAGGTGGAGAGAAAGGGAGCGATTTAAACAACCGGAGACGGAGAGAGACGATGGTGGGCTGGCCCAAAAATGGTAGTCTTCCTTGATTAGTCACATGACTCACCCAGAGGGAGGATGTGGAAGAATGCCACGTGAAGGACAGTGTCTGTGTAAGGGCTGTGACGCGCCCAGTATCGCAATATTTTGTTCCATGGCAAAAATGAAAACACGAAGCAGACCAAACTCCTTGGTCCTTTTTAAAACCTGCTGTATGTCAAATATTGTGTGTTTTTTTTTATACCTTGGAAAATAAATAAATGTGACTCTGGATGACAACATGTTTGTTTCCAACATTAGGACTTTTTTTCCTAAAGAAGTTAAATCCGCTTTGTGTTTTGTTTCCTTGCCCCCGACACTAACGAGTATCGCGATACTGGTATGGTCCCGGCCCTAGAAGAGTTATTTTATTTGGTATGTCTGTGTGTTGCATTGGTGAGATTTTAATTGGGACTAGACAGAATCATTTGTGTCAGTGTTTTTATAGATACAGAAAATAGTCAGAATGAATGTTTATTTATTTTTAGTCAGACTGCAGCTACAGCCATGCTTACCATATATTCCATTTCCATTGTAGTCAGCAGAACTAAAGCCACGTCCTCCTTTTCCCATGCATGTTACTGTACAGACAGGATCTACATGGTTTGATTCAGGCACTGTATGGTTTGTGCTCAATGAAGACTAATCAAATAAATAGTATCTATCTGATGCTTGACACATTAACCCTTTTTTTGATGTTTGTGAAAAGTATTACTATGGGAGTTTTAATCAATAAAAGCGCAAGAGATGTGACTTCCACTCATGTCCAAGCTTGAGGAAGGGTTGCGTTGGGTCTTCTAACACAGGGTTTCCCAAACTCGGTCCTGGGGTCCCCCCCTGGGTGCACGTTTTGGGTTTTTTGCCCTAGCGCTACACAGCTGATTCAAATCGTCAAAGCGTGGTTATTTGAATCAGCTGTGTAACGCTAGGGAAAAAACTAAAACGTTAGGGGGCCCCAGGACCGAGTTTGGGAAGCCCTGTTGTAATAAACCCTGGATATTCGGCAGAGTTGGGTATTTGGCACTTCTGCCACTTTCCAAACCAAGACTGATGCTTTGTCATAGTGTAGTGATACTATTGTTCAGTAAATGCAGTATTCAAACAAGTCAGTATTGTGCTAAGTTTTTTGGGGGGGATTGTCTGTTGTTTTTAGTGTGTGTGTGTGTAGAAGGTTTCAATTTCTTATGTGAACTTTGTCTCTAACTGTCTCTTTCCTCCCCTGTAAGAAGTCAGTTAGTCATTTCATTTTTTCGATGTCACTGTTTGTCCGTAGATTTCTTACAGCGTCTGCAACTTTGGATGACATTGCCCAATCGGAAGCGTGAGTTACTATATTAACTATTTATTTTTGTTTTTGCCTACATTTTTGTTTTTGTTTTGCCGGAGTTGCATTTTGTTTCAGCAGGAGGAGAAGGGGCTTATTACTGTCCTTGGAGGGAGAGGGGGCTTCTTACTGTCCTTGAGGGGAGAAGGGGCTTCTTACTGTCCTTGGAGGGAGAAGGGGCTTCTTACTGTCCTTGGGGGGAGAAGGGGCTTCTTACTGTCCTTGGGGGGAGAAGGGGCTTCTTACTGTCCTTGGGGGGAGAAGGGGCTTCTTACTGTCCTTGAGGGGAGAAGGGGCTTCTTACTGGCCTTGGGGGGAGAAGGGGCTTCTTACTGTCCTTGGAGGGAGAGGGGGCTTCTTACTGTCCTTGGATGGAGAGGGGGCTTCTTACTGTCCTTGGATGGAGAGGGGGCTTCTTACTGTCCTTGGATGGAGAGGGGGCTTCTTACTGTCCTTGGGGGGAGAAGGGGCTTCTTACTGTCCTTGGGGGGAGAAGGGGCTTCTTACTGTCCTTGGGGGGAGAAGGGGCTTCTTACTGTCCTTGGAGGGAGAGGGGGCTTCTTACTGTCCTTGGATGGAGAGGGGGCTTCTTACTGTCCTTGGGGGGAGAGGGGCTTCTTACTGTCCTTTGGAGAGGGGGCTTCTACTTCCTTGGGGGAGAGGGGCTTCTTACTGTCCTTGGGGGAGAGAGGGGCTTCTTACTGTCCTTGGGGGAGAAGGGGCTTCTATGGCCTTGGGGGCGAGGGGGGGTCTTCCTGTCCTTGGGGGGAGGGAGAAGGGGCTTCTACTGGCCTTGGGAGGGGGCTCTTATGTCCTTGGAGAAGGGGCTTCTTCTATGGCCTTGGGGGGGAGAAGGGGCTTCTTACTGTCCTTGGGGGGGGGGGGAGGAGGGGCTTCTTACGGCCTTGGGGGGGGAGAAGGGGCTTCTACTGGCCTTGGGGGGGAGAAGGGGCTTCTACTGTCCTTGGGGGGAGAAGGGGCTTCTTACTGTCCTTGGGGGGGGGGGGGAGAAGGGGCGTCTTACTGTCCTTGGGGGGGAGAGGGGGCTTCTTACTGGCCTTGGGGGGGGAGAAGGGGCTTCTTACTGTCCTTGGGGGGGAGAAGGGGCTTCTTATGTTGTTTTTGACTGTTCATGCTTCTCTTCTGTTTGGCTGGTGGTATTTTGGATGGCCTTGCACACGCCAACCTTATTCACCTAAATCGTGTGAGCTTGTGTGGGGCAACAACAAAAATGGGTATCGTTGTGGGTTACGTGAGGACTGAATTTGAGAGGCTGGTTTCAGTGATCCTGGGGGGGCCTGCCCTAGTCATCACGTGTCCTGGGGGGGCCTGCCGTGGTCATCACGTGTCCTGGGGGACCGTCTGACCCGCTGTACAAAGTGTAACAAGCTGATATCATTCATTGATTGTCCACCAGCTTCATAGTTTCCTAACTGTCTTTTCAGTATTATCAAACGGTTATCAATACCATTGTATTGGTCAGTCTGAATAGAAATCAATCTTATGGGACTTGGACATATGGACCTGTGTACTGAACGGATGGCTTAGTAAGAGATGATTGCTTCTATCATGGGTGACTTAACTATTGACTCCATGCTAGAGACGATCACCTGCTCGTGTGGAGTGTTGGAGCGCTGGTGGTGAATGAACTACAGGACAGAATACAAGTCCTCCAACCCTAAAAGGCCCCTGTGGTGTTGATGGTATCCTCAATGAAATGACCACAATCTACAGACCACAAATTCCAATTGGCTATGTAAGTCGCTCTGGATGAGAACGTCTGCCAAATGATGTAAATGTAAATAATATAATAATAATAAGCCATTTAGCAGACGCTTTTATCCAAAGCAACTTACAGTCATGCGTGCATACATTTTTGTGTATGGGTGGTCCCGGGGATCGAACCCACTACCTTTTGTGGTGCCACCCCTGTATATGCCTAACAGCCATCCATTCAGAGGGGTATTGGTGTGATGGGGATATAACATACTATGGGCAGGAATGTGTGTGTTGTAACTTGTTAAGAAGCCTGCAGTTTGATCTTTCTGTGGCTTTCTATTGTGATTCAGTGTGGGGTTTAAGCACAGCGACGTGTCTGGGTAGATTCCTGCTTTAAGGTTGGTGCTGTAATACTAATGGGTCTAAGTTCTTCTGTCTGGATTATTCATTTTCTGTTTTAAACATACCGTCTGAAATAAGCCTGAAAAATGCCCAGTTTGTAAATTCAGAGTTTTTGGTTTAAGCTGTGTTGCGCAATACCTGATCTCTTTAACACTCCACCTCATCCTACTGAATTCCTACTGGGTTGGTAGTCCACCTCATCCTACTGGGTTGGTAGTCCACCTCATCCTACTGGGTTGGTAGTCCACCTCATCCTACTGGGTTGGTAGTCCACCTCATCCTACTGGGTTGGTAGTCCACCTCATCCTACTGGGTTGGTAGTCCACCTCATCCTACTGGGTTGGTAGTCCACCTCATCCTACTGAACAATTAATTACAAAACAGTTCTGAGATCTGGGATGTGAACTTTGATGCTCAGTATCTCAGACCTATGCTTTGTGCAGATAGAGCCTTATAGTCACAAGGTCATTACATTTACATTTTAATCATTTAGCAGACGCTCTTATCCAGTGAGTGCATACATTATTCTTTTTTATATATATATTTTTTTTTTACTGGCCCCCCGTGGGAATTGAACCCACAACCCTGGCGTTGCAAATGCCATGCTCAACCAACTGAGCTACATCCCTGCCGGCCATTCCCTCCCCTATCCTGGACGACGCTGGGCCAATTGTGCGCCGCCCCATGGGTCTCCCGGTCGCGGCCGGCACATGGGCCTACATTTTTAAAATGATATTTCATTAAAATGTCTTGGTTGAGACCTTTAGTCAAGTATTGGATACAAGCTGTTGCTAAATTCTCTTGTTTCTGGAGTGTTTTCCTCTGTATTTCTGCAGACTTTTCTTTCTGTTCTGTCTGTTAGACTTATTAACCCTTTAGTGGCAAAGACTCTTCCTTCCTTCTGCTTGCGACGGAGGCGTAATCTATTCTAAACCAAGTGAGCCCTGTTTTCGATATGTTGTCAATCATGTTTTAATGATATATATATATATACACACTATCTCTCTCCATCTGTCCTCTCCCGCCAGATATAAGAAGACTCAGGAGACCCTGTCTGTGGCAGGACAGAAGACCACCGCTGCCTTCTCCACCATGGGAACTGCCCTCAGCAGGAAACTGGGAGACATGAGGTACAGACCAAGACCCAAAATGGCCCCCCTCAAGCCCTTTCTGTAGAACAGGGTTGGCCAACCGCAAAGTTCTAAAAACCTAGAGGTCTCACCTCAGTCCTCTTTCCCACTAGGTTGTATAAGTTTGTTTGGTGTGGCCACAACAACCCTCTTTCTGGTGAGAGTTATTCCTGCCAGATTTTGCTCTGACTTACCTAGCTCACCTGATTCAGCTAGTCAGCTGCTCACCTGGGGCCTCATTTAAAACCGTTGGGTAAATTTGACACCAAATATCTGCATGTGTCATTTCTGAAAAGACTGTGTGCAAAAATATTGATTTATAAACTTGCCGTATGCCATACAACGTATATTTCCTGTTATGAATCAGACCTGTCGTTAAACTGTGCGTGCGTCGTCAACGTTTTTTTACGGTGACATTCTGCTCAATCGTCTCGTTTTTTGCTGTGTACTTTGGAAGTATGGAAATAAGACCCAATCTAAAGGAAATATGTCAGGAATTGACATTTAAAAAAAAATATGAAATGGATGCCTATTTCTAATTATTTTAGAATGCAAAGATAATCCATTTATTTTTTCGCTCATCTCACTAACAGCAAATCATTGCATGTTATTATATTTAGTTTCCTTATAAATAAATTTATATTTTTTTTATGAATAATTCTCATATTCCTGCACAAGGCTATTATAGGCTGCTGTTGCCTTCTGGGAATGCAATACTTCAACCACTAGACACTGTGCATATGCATGGTCTAAAGTTTGCGGGAGGATAAGCACATGCTCACGTCAAGTTCCGTTTTTATACAGTACCAGTCAAAAGTTTGGACACTACTCATTCAAGGGTTTGTCTTTATTTTTAATATTTTTGACATTGTAGAATAATAGTGAAGACATCAAAACTATGAAATAACACACATGGAATCACGTAGTAACCCAAAAAGTGTTAAACAAATCAAAATATATTTTAGATTCTTCAAAGTAGCCACCCTTTGCTTTGATGACAGATTTGCACACTCTTGGTATTCGCTCAACCAGCTTCATGAGGTAGTCACCTGGAATGCTTTTGCAACAGTGTTGATGGAGTTCCCACATATGCTGAGCACTTGTTGGCTACTTTTCCTTCACTCTGCGGTCCAACTCATCCCAAACCATCTCAATTTGGTTGAAGTCGGGTGATTGTGGAGTCCAGGTCATCTGATGCAGCACTCCATCACTCTCCTTCTTGGTCAAATAGCCCTTTACACAGCCTGGAGGTGTGTTTTGGGTCATTGTCCTGTTGAAAAACAAATGATAGTCCCACTAAGCGCAAACCAGATGGGATGGCGTATCGCTGCAGAATAAGAATGCTGGATAAGTGTGCCTTGAATTCTAAATAAATCAGTGTCACCAGCAAAGTACCCCCACGCCATCACACAACCTCCGTGCTTCACGGTGGGAACCACACATTCGGAGATCATCCGTTCACCTACTCTGCGTCTCACAAAGACACGGCGGTTGGAAACAACAATCTAAAATTTGGACTCATCAGACCAAAGGACACATTTCCACCGGTCTAATGTCCATTGCTCGTGTTTCTTGGCCCAAGCAAGTCTCTTCTTCTTATTGGTGTCCTTTTTAGTAGTGGTTTCTTTGCAGAAATTCGACCATGAAGGCCTGATTCACGCAGTCTCCTCTGAACAGTTGATGTTGAGATGTCTGTTACTTGAACTCTGTGAAGCATTTATTTGGGCTGCAATTTCTGAGGTAACTCTAATGAACTTATCCTCTGCAGCAGAGGTAACTCTGGGTTTTCCTTTCCTGAGGTGGTCCTAATGAGAGCCAGTTTCATCATAGCGCTTGATGGTTTTTGCGACTGCACTTGAAGTAACGTTCAAAGTTCTAGAAATTTTCCGGATTGACTGACCTTCGTGTCTTAAAGTAATGATGGACTGTCGTTTCTCTTTGCTTATTTGAGCTGTTCTTGCCATAATATGGACTTGGTCTTTTACCAAATAGGGCTATCTTCTGTATACCACCCCTACCTTGTCACAATACAACTGATTTGGCTGAAACGCATTAAGAAGGAAATAAATTCCACAAATTAACTTTTAAGAAGGCACACCTGTTAATTGAAATGCATTCCAGGTGACTACCTCATGAAGCTGGTTGAGAGAATGCCAAGTGTGCAAAGCTGTCATCAAGGCAAAGGGTGGCTACATTGAAGAATCTCAAATATAAAATATATTTTGATTTGTTTAACACTTTATTGGTTACTACATGATTCCATATGTGTTATTTCATAGTTTTGATGTCTTCACTATTGATGTCTACAATGTAGAAATAGTTTTTTTTTTTAAATAAGAAAACCCCTTGAATGAGTAAGTGTGTCCAAACTTTTGACTGGTACTGTAAATGCCAACATTTTGCTTAAACTGGCTCGCGCATGTTTTGGGGCATATTCTGTGCGTACGCAACGTTTATGAATGAGGACCCAGGACCTTGATTAGCTGCTTTTTTTACAGGGTTTGAGCAAAAGCCTGCCTACCCAGTAGTTCTCCAGGAAGAGTGTTTGCCAGCCCTGATGTAGAAAACACTATCCTAGAAGACTACCGTAGCAGACGCCGTAGAATTTACACTAACCCCCTAGACTTGACTGACAACAGCCTGCAGTCAATCCAACTTGGTTGCTCCAACTTTAACTAGTTACTAGCTAGATACTAGCTGTGGTGGACCATACTGTTTACAGTCATGTTATAAATTGTAATCTAACCAAAATGCCCATCCTTGGTTTTTATATGGTTCAATTCATCATTTTAGTCATTCATATTATAAATAATCCAGCTATCCATTCAACACCAACACTTGAAAAGCAACCCTAATAGCGTACTAACTCAAGTATCTACGTGATCTGAGAATATGCTTGTCCATTAACATTTTACAAGTCTATGTGTGTGTCATTGGCCTCCCCTTGTTTCCTGTTTCGTGATCCATTACCCCGGCAGCAACGCACCTTTCCTTCCTGCTTGCTCCGCTCCGTATCAATGGCCTTAGTTTTGTTTGTCCCGTTTGATCATTTTGTTATTGTCTTTTCATTTTCATCTAGCACTATCCTTCACCAAGTCTGAGTAAGACCAGACTATAGGTCTGTTCGCTTCATACAGCAGGGTTGCACAACATGGGACCCTGGTGTGCGTTGCAATGCCATCTATCATGTAACCATCATTGCTACCAGGTTCAACGCCATCTATCATGTAACCAGCAGTGCTACCAGGTTAGAATAAATAAATAGATGTCTGACCTGCGCATTGCAAATATATTTTCTGGACCCCTTAAATCATGTCAATATCTGTCTGTGTCCCAAATGGCAACCTTTCCCTTAATATATAGTCCACTACTTTTGACCTGAACCCAATGTTCAAAGGTTGTGCACTAAATAGGGTTCCATGCCATTTGGGAAGCATCCTCTGAAAGCGGCCCCTTTTGACGAATAGCCCAGCTCTGCTCCGCTCCACGCTGCTTTGTGCCTCACTGTGTTTTTGTTTCTCCTTGTTTTGAATTGCTGCGGCCGGTCCACAGAGCGCTGCCTTTCTCTAACTCCTTCGGGTAAGATGACTCTGTACTGCTGGAACACCCCAATTAGCTACTTTATCAACCGCTATGATAACTTTACCTTGAGGTTCATCAGCCCTGACTGTTAATAGAGCTTTAGTATTTATGCTGCAACTCTGCTTTCTCAAATCAAATTGTATTTGTCACATGCGCCGACTACAACGGGTGTAGACTTTACTGTGAAATGCCTACGAGCCCTTCCCAACGAGCCCCTTCCCAACGAGCCCCTTCCCAACGAGCCCCTTCCCAACGAGCCCCTCCCAATGATGTAGAGTTAAAAAAAGGGTAACACAAGGAATAAAACAGGAAGTACCAGATCAATGTGGAGCTATATACAGGAAGTACCAGATCAATGTGAAGCTATATACAGGAAGTACCAGATCAATGTGCAGGGGTACGGGGTATTTCAGTTATGACTGTAAGTCGCTTTGTATAAAAGCGTCTGCTAAATGGCATATTATATTATATATTATAGGTAGATATGTACAGTGCATTCGGAAAGTATTCAGACCCCTTTGTTACATTACAGCCTTATCCTAAAATGGATTAAATAAAACATTTCCTCATCAATCTACACACAATACCCCATAATGACAAAGCGAAAGCAGGTGTGTCCAACCCAGTACTAGATGAGTGTACCGAACTGGCCACTGAGTGTGTAGTCTTGTGAGTGTGCATAGAGTCAGTGCAGATAGTCTGGGTAACCAATGAGTTACTTAGCAGTCTTATGGCTAATTAACTTCTACCCCCTAGCCGTAAGACTGCTATCTCGGAGCCTGTTGGTCTGCGAGCCGATGCTCTGGTACCGTTTGCTTTAAAGAATATATATATATATATAAAAATAAAAAGATACATTTTTGTTCCCCCTCATGTTATGATTTAATGAATTACTTGATTATTATTTAAGAGGAGTTCGGTTCATATAAATTAATTCCCTGCGTATTTGAATTATTCATTATTTGATGATGAATCACCGTGAACCTTGATTGTGTTTGACTGAAGTAAACACTAGATGGCGGTGTCCTCCTGACCGACTGCTGTCACGATATAACCATGTTCTCCTGCTTGGTGTGTGGCTGCTCCAGTGGTGGCCCGGGCCTGGGCCTGGGCCTGGGCCTGCCCCTCTGCTTGGCTCCTAACGCTCTCACTTCTTTGTCTCCCTCCCTTTAAACGCTTACAAAGTAGCAACTACTCCATTCGCCATTCGATAAGTATGCCAGCGATGAGGTAAATGTAACTTACACTTATTCTATTTAGTTTTTTTTTTTTTTAAGTATCGCTTTAAGTCATTATGACATTTTAGTGGTTTTAGATTAACAGCTGTTGTGGTCTTGTTTGTGATGGTGATGTTTTTATGTCTTTTTTTGAATTGTTGTTTTCTTGTAAATTGAAGGTTGCTGGTGAGGATTGTCGTGTCCCTATACACAATGCAAACAATATCATGATTCACATCATTTGATGGCACAGCATTGAAAAACACCTAGTGGAAACGTTGGGTGTTTTTTGTGCTGGCTCTAACTAAATCAAAATACTAAGCATATAACTTTTTGATATCCTGTGTGTGCGCTTTTCCCTGTGGATATTTTTGTGAGCTAACTCAAACAAATCTAGTGATACACATCATATGACCGGTAATTTCAATGTAAATCAACTCCTGCTAAGAATATGCTAAATGGCATATTATTATAATCCATAAAGCTGTGATCTCCCACAGGTAACCCTGGATCAGTGTGTCTGGCAGTGGAGGATAGAAGTATTATCAAATGGATGCTTACCTTTTGTAGTGCACCTTAACCTGTTATGGGAGAGGATAAAACTTTGTTTGAGTCCGGTGTTTATCTCGTGAATGAACACTTGTGAAAGTTGTGTTGCTAATTCAATGATATTCCCATGTGCTCATTTGTGGAATGTTTTTTATTTCTTTATTTTTTATAGAAACTCTCCAACCTTCAAGTCGTTCGAGGACAAAGTTGGAAACATCAAGGTGAGAGCTGAAAGGGGTTGTTGAAATGGGAAGATGACGCAGAGTACTATTAAACCCTGGCAACTCACAACTGGTCAAATGGAAAAGTATATTTTTTTATAGTTTTGTACATTTTCATTTTGTATCTTCGTTGTGCACTGCAGCATAGACCTTGCTGTGTTGTTAACACCCTACAGACGAGGTAGAGGTTAGGGGTGCTTTATTCTGTTCCTGCATTTGGGATTTTTATTACTATTGGATTATTCTCAGCTGTCTCAAACAACTCCTTTTTAAATAAATGGTGTGAAAATGAAATGACTGACTCCCTTTAAGTTTTCCCATTTATTCTATTCACAGTTGGGCTGATTTTAAAGTATCCCTGCACTGCAGCACATAATAAAGAAAAGGTGTGTGGCAAAGTGAATCTGATAAGGGCTATGGGTCAAATATACCATCATGGGCATATGCCACAATACCTCTGGGTTGTTGATAGAAGCTAACAAACTTGGGTGATGTGTTGCGCTTGGTGTCATTCACCCTGCGGAAGAGTGTCACATTTTAACGATTTTTACCGGTGCTGCAGCAGTGTACGACTTTTTAACAGGTGCATAATCTATACAAATCTCAGAACAGTTTGCATGTACTTATCCTATTCTCCACTGTCTCTCACACAGCTCCTTTTTAAATGAAATGACTTGTTCACTGCAGATTTACCATCACGTTGATCCCATACCATTCTCGCTCTCCTCCCCCTTTCTCCCTCAGTACAAGGTGGTTGGAGCCAGAGGTAACGGTGAAGCTGTCCAGTCCCCGACCGAAACTAACGCCGTTCAGGACAACGCACCCTTCTGAAGCTATTCCCCTCTCTCGTCAACCGGGACTGTGACATCATCATTAAGCGACTCATCACTGAGTGACCCCCATGACCTTTGGCCTAATGAAGTCACCCTCCACTCCCCACACATACGCCATTACTCACTACTGCCTCCCTCCACCTGACCGGCAAAAAGTAGTGCACTATATAATAAATAGGGTACCATTTATGGCACAGATGTTCTGTCAGCTACTGCCCAGTCCTAAATCAACCTCTAGCCCCCTACACCCTAAGCTCTCCCTTGTGGAGATCTGAAAGGACTTGATTGATGTATGCAATATGGCACCAATTCCACCTATCCTATGGCAGGGTAAGGTGGAGCCACTACCATATTGCTTACTCTTATCTAGCCCCTTCAGATCTCCACAAGTGCCTAGGCCAGGGTTCTTCAATTCCGGTCCTGGAGGGCCGAAACACCTCTGTTTTTCATCCTCTCCTTCTAATCAGGGGCTAATTCAGACCTGGGACACCAGGTGAGTGCAATTAACTACCAGGTAGAAATAAAATAAAAAAGAAGTGTTTCGGCCCTCCAGGACCGGAATTGAAGAACCCTGGCCTAGTGTATTAAGGGCTAAAAGTCTCCCTCAGCCCCCTCGCCTACGAAAAGCATGTGCATATCTCATCTCACTGTACAAATATAAACTACCGCAAAATACAACTGAGGTTACATAACATCAAATCACCACAGCTTGTAAAAAAAAAAAAACTACAACTACGTTAAACCATTTTGTATTATAAAACAATTTTACACTGCTTTGCATAATGTTTTTACATGACTTATCTATATGAATAAATATATTGTAAACAATCCTGCCAGTCGGCGTTCATCGGTAGGTAAGGCGAACGTGGAGTCTCGAAAACAAGAAAGGAAAGCTTAAAGGAAAATAAAAACGTTATGAATACAACAATGATCTCAGTTTGGTACCATGCTGAGCATTCTATTTGTTTGTTGTTTTTTTTACAATGTGACGCAATGCTTTGCTGTATAGCTAGCTAGCTATCTGGTGAATGTAGAAACTATAGTTAGGCCTTACACTCTTTCTGTCTTATTGCTTTATCTGTTGCTTTGCTGGTAGAAAATAAATGTTAGTTTTTGTTTTCTTTCTCTGGAAGTTATAGAATAGGGTTTTTCTGTCTCTCTTTTGTAGGCTCAAGTGCTTGATGCTGTTGTGCCACATCTGAAATGATCAACTGTCAAACACAGTTAGTCGGCTCTCTTTGTCCACCATTTTTATTATAAGAATTGTCCCCGTGCCCCAGCACTAACCCCACCACACACACACACACACGTACGTACACACGTACTCTTACACACTCCGTGACTAGTTTTACTGTTATTATATCAACAACACTTCCTGTTTAGCCAGTGTGCACTAATCCAGCCTCTTTACACTACAAAGAACAACTAGCAGTAGCTGTTCCCAAGCTTATAACCTTCAACACAATGGCTTCAATTGGTTTGGTGACACCGTCTCACGTTTGTTATTTTCAACATGAAGTATCTACGTAGATTGTATTGTTTTTCCCAATTTATTGTTATTACATTATTTTTTTTATTTAACCAGGTAAGCCAGGGGATGGAATATTAATGTACCCTTCTATCTATCTAACTTGTGGGTTTTTTGATCATTTTTAGTAGTGATGATCATATTTAGGTGATGTGTTTTTGATCTCTCTCTTGGGTGAAGTTTAAATAAGTGTCATATTTTTTTTTTTTAATTGCCATTAGTAAATCGTTGCCAATATTTAATACCTGCCTGTTACAGATCTCTTGCTCTCTCTCAACGGAATACTAGAGTTATTCCATAGATGGTAGTAAACCTACTATCTGGACCGGTTTCCAAGACACAGATAATCTCCATTCAGAAGGCCTTTTAGTCCAGGACTAGGCTTTATCTGTGTTGGCAGACCGGCCCTCTAAGGCAGCCCAATTCAGATGTTTTGTTCAATTAGTGGCAAAAGATCAGAATTGGGCTGCCTGTGTGTAAACACTGCAGGTGTATAAGTAGGTTCCTGTTGTCTCTGGTTATGACATGGCAGATGCATCCATAGCTTATGTAGAGCTGCAAAAAAACATGTTTTGGTCTAATGTACTTTTTTTTTTTTGGGACGCCACGGCTGCATTTGTTAAAACAAGTTATTGAGGGCATGTACAATGTGCTAAGCCAATGTCGGGGATGAAAGAATGAATATATATAGCTTTATTTAGGATGTGAGCCTAGTTGTACACATTAAATGGATCAGATGGGAGAATGGTGGATGAATTTAAATGTTGGTTTGTCATATATTTGGCTATCAATAAAGCATTCCTTTAAACAAAGGAGAGTTGTTGTTAATGTTCGAATTTGATCATTCAATCCAAAATATTTTTTATAAAGCCCTTTCTTTCCCTCAACAGTTCATGAAGTGCTCTACAGTTACCTGGCCTATACCCAAAAGCAAGAGTGCAGTGGTCAGGAAATGCCCTAGAACAGGGATCAGCTACACTGAACAAAAATATAAATGAAACATGTAAAGTGTTGGTTTCATGAGCTGATATAAAAGTTCCCAGAAATGTTCCATATGAACAAAATGTATTTCTCTCAGATTTTGTGAATACATTTGTTTACATCCATGTTCGTGAGCATTTCTCCTTTGCCAAGATAATCCATCCACCTGACAGGTGTGGTTTATCAAGAAGCTGATTAAATGGTATTCATTGAGGGGAAAACGTTTCACAATGTCAACTTAATAAAAGGCGTCTGGTAAAAGAGCGACTTACAGTTAGTGAGTGCATACATTTTCATACTGGCCCCCCGTGGGAATCGAACCCACAACCCTGGCGTTGCAAACGCCATGCTCTACCAATTGAGCGACACAGGACTTTATATCCTGGCATACACTATATATACTGTACAAAAGTATGTGGACACCCCTTCAAATTAGTGGATTCGGCTATTTCAGCCACACCCCTTGCTGACGGGTGTATAAAATAGAGCACATATATATGCAATCTCCATAGACAAACATTGGCAGTAGAATGGCCTTACTGAAGAGCTCAGTGACTTTCAACGTGGCACTGTCATAGGATGCCACCTTTCCAACAAGTCCAATTTCTGCCATACTAGAGCTGCCCCTGGTCAACTGTAAGTGGTGTTATTGTAAAGTGGAAACATCTAGGAGCAACAACAGCTCAGCCGCTAAACGGTAGGCCACACAAGCTCACAGAACGGGACCACTGAGTGCTGAAGCGTGTAGCGAGTAAAAATCGTCTATCCTCGGTTGCAACACTCACTACCGAGTTCCAAACTGCCTCCGGAAGCAACGTCAGCACAATAACTGTTCGTCGGGAGCTTCATGAAATGGGTTTCCATGGCCGAGCAGCCGCCTATAATCACCATGCGCAAGAGTGGTCTAACTAGCTACCATTGGACTCTGGAGCAGTGGAAACGTGTTCTCTGGAGTGATGAATCACGCTTCACCATCTGGCAGTCCGACGGTGTCCACATATTTTTGGTCATGTAGTGTAGTGACTAAAACATAATTTAATTAGAAACCTGTCTTACATTTCTATACAATCTCATAGGCATACATATTTTATGCTTGGGAATACTTGGGGACAGATTTCCTAAATTAAAATCACTTGGGGCTGATTTCCTGGTGTTTTTTACAGTCTTTGATGTCAGAGAATGAAAATTTAAAACACACAAATGTTTTATTATAAATGTTTTTGCGCCTAAAAGTTGGGGGCCAAATAAAATCACCCCTGGGCCAAATTCGGGTTGGGGAACCCTGGCCGATTTCAATGTGAAAGTAGCGGAAATAGTATTTGTAACTAACACGTTGCAGTTTCTCGGGTCTTATTGTAACACCCAGAGACCAAAACGAGCCATTCCCACAGATAATTCATTACTTTGGTAATATATGGGTGTAAATTGTTTCCTTGGGCGCTTTTGTGGTGACCTATAATATATTTGTTTTAAAGCTAAGGGTAAGTTACATGTCTTGAGCTGTTACAGTACCAAATGCCAATCCGCACAAAGCCTAAATAAATACCATACAATTCACAGACCTTAATGTAGCCGAACAATGAATGTTCTCCATTTATACCCTAAACCCACTGAACATACCCGTTACAGCTAGAAGGGCTATAAAAGCTGTAGATATTAACACCCCCACTAAGTTTCTTCCTTAGCCTGTTGATAAAACAGTTGTTCCCTGACCGGGAATCGAACCCGGGCCGCGGCGGTGAGAGCGCCGAATCCTAACCACTAGACCACCAGGGAAGTAGTAATATATCGGAGACCTAAACGTACCTAAACGTTCCTAAAGCAGATGTTCATAAAACAAAACGTATTAAAAATGTGATAGCTGTTGACAGATACATATTTATTTATTTACTATACTTTATAAATAGTTTGTCACAGAGATCTATTTGGCGCAAATTTTCTGAGCAAACAAATTCAGTCAACCCAGATCGACGATCAAGTCCCGCCTAGTCTCACCAGCGCTGTCACCTAGTATAAAACCGCTCCCCAATCCTTCCTTCTGGTAAAACATTTACTGCAGACAAAGCTGACTGTGGCAGGTCGTTAGAGGGTTTTATTTACCCACAATTTATTTTCAAATGGGCCCCGTCGCCTAGCGTTAACTCCCCTACCAGCCTCGCCGATTGAGTTGGGTGCTGTTTAACATCAGCACGTCGCTGGGTAACAAAAAGGTGAGATTCGCTCGAAATGGCAGTTGGATGATGGAGAATGCAGCGATGCTAAGTTAGCTAGCTAATGCTAGTGATGCTCGGAGAATATGTGGTTGTTGTTTTGGACATTTTGCTTTTGTATGACAACGGCACGAAGTCATCGTGATTTCAATCTTCCAGACGATATTTTTTTTGTATGTAATTTGTTTTCAACTACGCTCATTTTCATGTTATTGTTTGCCAACGTTGCAAGATTTTCTTTTGACATTTTACCCGAGAATGTCATTTTTTTTTTGGCCTT
Source organism: Coregonus sp. 'balchen' (assembly GCA_902810595.1). Taxonomy (NCBI): domain Eukaryota; kingdom Metazoa; phylum Chordata; class Actinopteri; order Salmoniformes; family Salmonidae; genus Coregonus; species Coregonus sp. 'balchen'. The sequence continues at coordinate 5,089,397 of LR778282.1, forward strand.
TCGTCCCAAATGGACATCATGTTCTTCTAGCTAACGTTAGGTAGTCGAGTTGGCTTTTTATTCAGCAACAGACCCCCCAAATGATGTTCTGTAATTTTTCTAAACCCGACTTTGTCATTTTCATTCACATTTTTAAGAATGGGGAAATTGTAGCTATCTAACGTTAGCTAACGTAGTTATGTACCGCTGTTGATTGAAATCATGGGTTAGGCTTAAATCGAATGGCCCTTGGTCCCTAGGTTTAGCACCCCCACATGAGTGAGAAATTGTCATTTGTGTCTAGTAGTATTGGATGCCTAAAAGTCACAGAACAGATAGTGGCCTACATACTAACAATTTGAGGCAGCCCTGCCAGTAATGATTGCCTCCAATATTGATCATTTCAGCTAAGTGTGAGAAGTTACTTATTGCTTGTTACTGTATGCACTTAGCCAGCCATGCATTCTGAAGAACTGAATAGGAGCTAAATCATTGCCAAAAACGTGTGCAATTAATGTCTGGCTATGTCCAAATGTCTCCCGTTCTTCCAGGGTTTCTATCTAACGCACGATTCAACAAGGTCGGGAGAATGGCAGCGATCAACGCAGGCGGTTCTCTTGTGGCTACCCATGACTACTACCGAAGTGAGTAGCTCTCGGGCCGGGGCATGTCTTTACAAACTTAGCCCTCAGGCCCTAACTCAATCAAGCGCCATCATAATTCACTTCAGCCTTCAACAGTCGTTTGTTTTCTCAAGCCCTCTTAATGTCATCTGATAAACCTAGCTTGAGTCCCAGATCTGTTTGTGCTATCTTGCCAACAATTCTGTCACTGTCACACCAAACATGACAATGCAAGGAGTTGGCAAGACCGCACAAACAGATCTGGACCTCGGTCTAGTCGGATCTCTTGACTGTACTCATTCAGAGGGTTGGGTTCATTTAAATGCGGAAGACACATTTCGGTTGAATGCATTCGGTTGTGCAACTGACTAGTGTATTCTCTTACATTTACATTTTAGTCATTTAGCAGACACTCTTATCCAGAGCGACTTACAGTTAGTGAGGGAATACATTTTCATACTCTCTTGTATTGGGCAGAGAGGGGCCTTGTGAGGTGAATGGGTTATCTTATCTCTGCAGTGCATTTGTTGCCATGTCTACTGCCTAGACCAGGGGCCGCCAACAAAACTGGCCTACTAGGTGATAAAATAAAATACAAAATCTTTATTTTGTAGTCTTTGGGCCCCCCAAACATTTTTGGAAGGGATTTTAGTTTTGTCAAACTGTACAATTTAATAATAATTAATATGAGTGGAGTACTCCCGAGTGGCGCAGTGGTCTAAGGCACTGCATCGCAGTGCTAGCTGTGCCACTAGAGATCCTGGTTCGAATCCAGGCTCTGTCGCAGCCGGCCGCGACCGGGACACTCATGGGCGGCGCACAATTGGCCCAGCGTCGTCCAGGGTAGGGGAGGGAATGGCCGGAAGGGATGTAGCTCAGTTGATAGAGCATGGCGTTTGTAACGCCAGGGTTGTGGGTTCGATTCCAACGGGGGGCCAGTATAAAAAAATATGTATTCACTAACTGTAAGTCGCTCTGGATAAGAGCGTCTGCTAAATGACTAAAATCTAAAATGTAATATGCCATTTAGCAGACGCTTTTATCCGAAGCGACTTAGTCATGTGCGCATGCATTTTTCCGTATGTGTGGTCCCGGGGATCGAACCCACTACCCTGGCGTCACAAGCGCCATGCTCTACCAATTGAGCTACAGAGGACCACAATCACCAGGAAGGAATTCATCCAAAAATGTGTTTAATGTATGAAATCTGTTCCCAAGTATTCCCACAAATTAAAATAAAAAAGAGATGTGCTTGTGTCTCAATGTAATCTAGGTATGAAATGGTTGTTTTCGATGCGCGAGTAGCACAGGAGATGTTGATGGAACTTCGGTAGCATTTTCCTTTATTAAAGACCACAGCTATAATAAATGCAGCCTCTGGATATGCGGTTTCCAGTTTGCACAATGTCCCGTGTAGTTCCTCGAGAGCCGTCGCAGTGTCTGCTTGGGGGGGGGATATACACAGCCGTGACGATGACCGATCACGCCATGAGTAGTTAATCGTGAAACGTACACCTCCACCTTTTATTTTTCCCGGAGAGTTCTTTATTCCTGTCTGCGCGATGGCTGGAGAACCCAGACGGCTGAATGGACGGGGATACTATATCCAGAGAGGCCATGATTCTGTGAAACCAAGTATGTTACAGACCCTGATGTCTCTCTGAAAGGAGATCCTCGCCCTGAGCTCGTCTACTTTATTGTCCAGGGAATGAACGTTAGCGAGTAATGTACTCTGAAGCGGTGGATGGTGTGCAGGTCTCCTGAGTCTGACTAGGAGCCTTTTTCCCTCTTGTCTGGTGTCGGCGTCTTGACGCAGACCGACAGGAGAGTACATTTTCTGATGATAGACAGAGCAACGTGAACTTGTTGGGGATCACACCTCTTGGTCATGAATGGGTTTTATTGTCCAGTCCTATCCTGATACAGTGACCGGAGTGTGGATTGATCCTGTGACAATAGCCTAGGCTGAGAGTGGGCTTGTGTTGAGGGTGTTGAACGAGACCTTTTCCATTCCTATTGTGTTAACTTTCCCCAGGGCGCATCGGCTCCACCTCCAGCAGCAGCTCCTGTGGTAGTTCAGAGTACAGCGGGGAAGTCATTCCACACCATCCAGGTACATAAAGCAAGCATATGGGCGACGGTGGGGGGGAAGGGACCGTGTCCAGGGGTGGTACTGGGAGTTCAGAGTACAGCGGGGAAGTCATCCCACACCATCCAGGTACATAAAGCAAGCATATGGGCGACGGGGGGGGAAGGGACCGTGTCCAGGGGTGGTACTGGGAGTTCACGAACTGTGATGTCATCATATGGCACATGATGGGTTACCACCCTGCTATGTAATGTAAGATGCCACCTGTTGGTGATGAATGGCTTTGTCCATGGGGGGTTGGGAATAACACAAGACTGCTAGAATATGAATTTCCCATCCAGGTTGAACAGTGAAGTTGTATTGTATACAGTTGGCTATGTGATTATAGGATATGATTATAAAGTCAAATGCACATCATTTCCATGGGGTGCTTGGCTGGACAAATCATAGCCAACCGTGTGTGTGTGGTGGGGAAAGGAAATTGAGTTGAACAATGAATGTCCTCTTACAACCTTAAACTGCAACAGGTGATGATTTGTCACGTACAGCCTAGCCCGATGAGGGGTGACATGGGGTTGCCTTACTTGGGAGTCAGCCAGTGGATCCTCTCAGTTGACTGGTAATCTTTAAACCAACATAGTGTGTCGTAGTATTACGTAGTAGGGCCGTGACGATACCAGTATCGCAATATTTTTTTTCCCATGGCAAAAATGAAAACACGAAGCAGACCAAACTATTTGGTCCTTTTAAAAATCTGCCTTATGTAAAATATTGTGTGCTATAGCCTGGAAAATAAGTAAATAAATGTGACTCTGGATGACAACATAATAATATTGTTTGTTTCCAGCATTGGGACTGTTTTCCTAAAGAAGTTCCATCTGCTTCGTGTTTTGTTTCCTTGCCACGATACTAAAAGGAGTATGGCGATGCTGGTACGGTCCCGGCCCTACTACATGGTAGGCCTTTTTCAAGGTCTGTGACTAAGGATTGCCTTGCTGGGAGTTGAGTCATTCAGTTGGTGTTGTGTCAGAGTTAATTCTGGCACCGTGCCCTGAGGCGGCAGCAGAGAATGGTTGTCAGTTTTTCCTTGTCTGCTGAAGCTTGACATGTACACAGTGGTAAGGTCATTTAGTGAGGTATTCTTACTTACAAGCCCTTAACCAACAATGCAGTTAAGAAAAATAAGTGTTAAGTAAAAAATAGATTAGTTAAAAAGCAGGGGGGGGGGGGGGGGTGCAATGCAAATAGTCCGGGTAGCCATTTGATTAGCTGTTCAGGAGTCTTATGGCTTGGGGGTAGAAGCTGTTGGGAAGCCTTTTGGACCTAGACTTGGCGCTCCGGTAACGCTTGTCGTGCGGTAGCAGAGAGAACAGTCTATGACTAGGGTGGCTGGGAGTCTTTGACCATTTTGAGGGCCTTCTTCTGACACCGCCTGGTATAGAGGTCCTGGATGTCTTATGACACCGCCTGGTATAGAGGTCCTGGATGTCTAATGTTTACTACTTTAGACATTATGAACTACAGTTGTTTTAAATGTGACATGGCACTTAGTTGGACCAATGACCTGTTGAAAGCGGTAATTATTATGATCCTAAATTCAAGCAGTATTATTCCATTTGGTTTTATGGTACGTCAGAATTCTACACTGACTGCCCCACTTTGTGCCTGGTACCACCTACCACACCCACAAAGTACACAGTCCGCTAAATACTGAGTGCTGTCGATCTCAAATCAAATTGTATTTGTCACATACACGTGTTTAGCAGATGTTATTGCGGGTGTAGCGAAATGCTTGTGCTTCTAGCTCCGACAGTGCAGTAATATCTAACAATTTCACAACATATACACACAAATCTAGTAAGGAATGGAATGTATGTATGTATGTATGTGACAAGCAATTACAGATCTTGAGGCGTTGTGTAGTTTTATAGATTCGCGTTTGACCTAGTTGTAATCCGTTTCTCAGGTCTGCCCAAACAAGACTCGGGACATTGGTGGGCAAGTTTTTTCTTTGGGAAGCAGAACCAGCCAGGAATGACCCCTCTGACAGAGGAGGCCCAGCAGAAGTAAGTTGAAGTGGGTAACTGGGAGAAATGTGGGGGATGGACTTTCTCTTGTGAAACATCTTCAAAACACTTCTCTGGTAAAATGCCAGATTTTTAACTTTTAGGCAAAACATTAGGAAATGTAGCTGCTTACATTCTTTCTATGATAAACATTTAGAAATATATTGGCCATGCATCGGTTTTGCAAGAAATACCTTGCTTTTTCATTGTAAGCTCATTTACTTGTGTAGCTGCCAGCCAGTATGAAAATGTATGCACTCACTAACTGTAAGTCGCTCTGGATAAGAGCGTCTGCTAAATGACTAAAATGTAAATAAGCTTCATAATGTGACCAGTGAAAGGAAGAACGCGTTCTGTTTTATCTCCTAATGTACAATACAGTATACGTCCTAATAACATTGTTAATAAACAGTATTGGAACCCCGGGCCCTTAATACCTGGTAAATACAGTATACCGCCTAATAGCCTGGTAAATACAGTATACCGCCTAATACCCTGGTAAATACAGTATACCGCCTAATACCCTGGTAAATACAGTATACCGCCTAATACCCTGGTAAATACAGTATACCGCCTAATACCCTGGTAAATACAGTATACCGCCTAATACCCTGGTAAATACAGTATACCGCCTAATACCCTGGTAAATACAGTATACCGCCTAATACCCTGGTAAATACAGTATACCGCCTAATACCCTGGTAAATACAGTATAACCGCCTAATAGCCTGGTAAATACAGTATAACCGCCTAATACCCTGGTAAATCAGTATAACCGCCTAATACCCTGGTAAATACAGTATACCGCCTAATACCCTGGTAAATACAGTATACCGCCTAATACCCTGGTAAATACAGTATACCGCCTAATACCCTGGTAAATACAGTATACCGCCTAATACCCCTTGGTAAATACAGTAAACCGCCTAATACCCTGGTAATACAGTATAACCGCCTAATACCCTGGTAAATACAGTATAACCGCCTAATACCCTGGTAAATACAGTATACCGCCTAATACCCTGGTAAATACAGTATACCGCCTAATACCCTGGTAATACAGTATACCGCCTAATACCTGGTAAATACAGTAATACCGCCTAATACCCTGGTAAATACAGTATACCGCCTAATACCCCCTGGTAAATACAGTATAACCGCCTAATACCCTGGTAAATACAGTATACCGCCAATACCCTGGTAAATACAGTATACCGCCTAATACCCTGGTAAATACAGTATACCGCCAAATACCCTGGTAAATACAGTATACCGCCTAATACCCTGGTAAATACAGTATACCGCCTAATACCCTGGTAAATACAGTATACCCGCCAAATACCCTGGTAAATACAGTATACCGCCTAATACCCTGGTAAATACAGTATACCGCCTAATATACCCTGGTAAATACAGTATACCCGCCTAATACCCTGGTAAATACAGTCAAACCCGCCTAATAACCCTGGTAAATACAGTATACCGCCTAATACCCTGTGGTAAATACAGTATACCCGCCTAATACCCCTGGTAAATACAGTAAAACCGCCTAATACCCTGGTAAATACAGTTATACCGCCTAATACCCTGGTAAATACAGTATACCGCCTAATACCTGGTAAATAACAGTATACCGCCTAATACCCTGGTAATACAGTATAACCGCCTAATACCTTGGTAAAATAAGATAAACCGCCTAATACCCTGGTAAATACAGTATACCGCCTAATACCTTGGTTAAATACAGTATACCGCCTAATACCCTGGGTAAAAATACAGTATAACCGCCTAATACCCTGGTAAATACAGTATACCGCCTAATACCCCTGGTAAATACAGTAATACCGCCTAATACCCTGGTAAAATACAAGTATACAACCGCCTACTAACCCTTGGTAAATACAGTATACCGCCTAATACCCTGGTAAATACAGTATACCGCCTAATACCCTGGTAAATACAGTATACCGCCTAATACCCTGGTAAATACAGTATACCGCCTAATACCCTGGTAAATACAGTATACCGCCTAATACCTTGTGTGCGTTGCTGTGCTAATAAATGCTAGTTTATCAACCTTTTTTTTTAAGCTAAACGTTCTGATCTCTGTTGCATCTGATTCATTTACTTTTTAAGGTTTGTATTTAATGTATCCTAGGCCTACTGGCTGTATGAATTGTGGGATCTAGCTTCCCACAACTGTCCCAGAGTCTGTTTGGGCTATTTCTTTCACGACAACCTGACCAATAGTAGGAAAAGTGTACGTACTCTATGGGGGATAGTGGATTGACTGGCTCATAGGCGGCTCATCCACAAAGCAAGGGGAAGCTAAGCGTTCCCTAAGTAAATTGAATTAAATTGCCATGCAGAAACATAATTCTAAATGGGCTACTAAAGCATGATTTGGCCCCAGAGGATCGTTCGCTTTCCGAAGCCTTAAAGTCCTGAAGGAAAGACGGAGCACACCATTTGGGCAGCGCGCGGCAAATACAAAGTAGATGGTTTTGAGTTTGCGACTGTCAGTGAGAAGTAGAGCGTCATATCGCAATATTACACATTTACAGTATGAAAAAAATTTATGCACTCACTAACTGTAAGTCGCTCTGGATAAGAGCGTCTGCTAAATGACTTAAATGTAAAATGCTTTATTATAAAGGTTGCATTTTTATGGTGAAAATTTGCTGTCCTAAACTTTACACTCTGGCATGCCTACGCATAGGCTAATGATTTTGCTGTTCGTTACTCGTCTTGTTGGCTGAGAAAGTAAATGTGCAGTTATTCTAACATGTTCAAAGTGTACATCAGAATTCGGTTTTTTAAAAAAAGGACCGCACATCGTTGCATCCTGTTAATATGAATGACCATAATCTAAATGTGATTTCTGTCATTCTGAGCACCCCGGGTGGACGCCCTAATCAGATTACACACCCAATGCATAAGGGTCCAGTAGATTTCTCAAATGTCCAGTAAATTTAAAATGCTGCCGGTCAAATGTCCGGTGCCACATTTTCATAACGGAAACCCTGGTGTGTATACTGGCAGTGCTTGCTGAGGGCATTTATGAGCCAGTGGTCCTCTCCTTCCCTCCCATCACTTCTCCCCCATTTTTTTTTTTTTTTTTTTTTTTTTAAATCTCTCCTTACCTACTATTCTCTCCCTCCCCATACTTTCCCCATTTCCTTTTTCTCTCTCGACGAGAGACTGGCGCCAAGCAACGGTCCCCTCCACGCAGACTTGCTCGACACAGCTTGTCATCACCGGTCGCAGTCTCAGTTGCTGCATATCAAATTGTTACTAAGAACCTGGGGTTTCAATTCTATTAAAGTTTTGATTTTTAGTTTCATCAAATGGAGAGCGCGGTGAGAGGAGAATCTCTGCCGTAGCCAAGCAGAACACCCAGCTCTCCCTCAGTAAGCTAACGTTAGCTAGCAAGGGTCCGTCACTATGACAGACAGCTTTCTGACACAGTAGGGCATTATCCTCATGGCAGTTCTATCTACAACATTAAGCAAGGTGCACCCTGCTGAATACAACCCTGGTTTTCCTTGCTCTCACACTCAACCTCTCCTCCCCCCTCCCTGTCTTCAACCTCTCCCCCCCCCCCCCCCCTCCTGTCTTCACCCTCTCCCCCCCCCCCCCCCTCCTGGCTTCAACCTCTCCTCCCCCCCTCCCTGGTCTTCAACCTCTCCTCCCCCCCCCCCTCCCTGTCTTCAACCTCTCCTCCCCCCCCTCCCGGTCTTCAACCTCTCCTCCCCCCCCCTCCCGGTCTTCAACCTCTCCTCCCCCCCCTCCCGGTCTTCAACCTCTCCTCCCCCCCTCCCTGTTTTTCAAACCTCCCCTCCCCCCCTCCCCTGTCTTCAACCTCTCCTCCCCCCCCTCACCTGTCTTCAACCTCTCCTCCCCCCCCTCCCTGTCTTCAACCTCTCCTCCCCCCCCTCCCTGTCTTCAACCTCTCCCTCCCCCCCTCCCTGTCTTCAAACCCTCTCCTCCCCCCCCTCCTGTCTTCAACCTCTCCTCCCCCCCCTCCCTGTCTTCAACCTCTCCTCCCCCCCTCCCTGTCTTCAACCTCTCCTCTATCCCTGGGAATTGAACCGGAGACCTTTTGCATTGCTAGTGCTAAAGTCTGAGCTACACAGGACGTTCATTACCTGACCTCTCACACTCAACCTCCTCTCTCTTCCAGGGCGGCGGCCATGACCGTGACCAACGGCCAGGTGACCTGCGTTGCCAGGGAGATGGCGATGACGAGGCAGGTCAGCGACGGCAGCGAAGCCGTGAGGTCCCAGCCGGGGAGTCCACCCCCCTCCTGAGAGAGGGGACAAACGCTAGGAGACGGAGGCTGCGTCCCCGTCCCCTAGACACTTGACTCTGTTCCGTCCTCCGCACTAGCACACTACATAGAATGTATGCCTGTTACATCGCTTCATACTAGGTAGTATGCTAGTGTAGTATGCTAGTGTAGTATGCTAGTGTAGTATGCTAGTGTAGTATGCTAGTGTAGTATGCTAGTGTAGTATGCTAGTGTAGATATTGGAACAGACCCCTTAACCCTTGACTGTGGATTTGTTCCAAATGGCACCCTGTTCCCCATTTTTTTTTTTCTTTGTGCACTACTTTTGACCAGGATCCATTGGGCTCTGGTCAAAAGTAATGCGTTATCCACATTAGCTACATAGAATGCATGCCTGTTATATTGCTTCATGCTAAGTAGTATGGATATTGGAAGACACCCCTCTTTTAGTTTTGTCTTTAGTAGGACAGGCTGCCAATGAAAATTTTTTTTTTTTTGTATCTGTTTTTTTGTATCTATGAACAAATATAAAAAATAAAAAAAAGTTTTAAACTACCTTTTTTTTTTTACATTTGTACTTGTCTGTGACAACGTGGCGCACTCACAACTTTTGTTAACCTCACCACTTTGTCACCCTGTGATCGCAGATGTCCAGTAAAAGTTGCCTCAGCCTAATTATGGACTTGTCTGTCATTTTTTGTTTCTTTCAAAAGGAATTTATCGCTCTGAAAAAATACTGAAAACAATCTCTGTATGCCAAACAGTCAACATTAACCTGGGCACTCGGTGTCCAACTGTCATGCTGAAACAGAGGTCCTCTGTAGCTCAGCTGGTAGAGCACGGCGCTTGTAATGCCAGGGTAGTGGGTTCGATCCCCGGGACCACCCATACACAAAAATGTATGCACGCATGACTAAGTCGCTTTGGATAAAAGCGTCTGCTGAATGGCATATTATTATATTATAAATACTGGAAACCGACCATTGACATGCATGCATCCTCTTACCTTGTCTGTGACTTATGGATCCTTTTGGCAGTTATGGATCTGAAATACTAGAACCAGACCATCCCTCTACCAACGCACTAGAAGACCAGTTCTTAAAGCCTTTAGCCGTATCCTTATTCTAGTCCTCCTCTGTTCCTCTGGTGATGTAGAGGCTAACCCAGGCCCTGCAGCCCTCAGTATCACTCCTACTCCCCAGGCGCTATCATTTGCTGACTTCTGTAATCGCAAAAGTCTTGGTTTCTTGCACGTAAATATCAGAAGTCTACTTCCTAAGTTTGAGTTATTCACTGCGTTAGCACACTCCGCCAACCCTGATGTTCTAGCAGTGTCTGAATCCTGGCTTAGGAAGGCCACCAAAAATTCTGAAATTTCCATCCCCAACTATAACATTTTCCGTCTAGATAGAACTGCCAAAGGGGGTGGAGTTGCAATCTACTGTAGAGAGAGCCTGCAGAGCTCTATCATACTATCCAGGTCTGTGCCCAAACAGTTTGAGCTTCTACTTCTAAAAATCCACCTTTCCAGAAATAAGTCTCACTGTTGCCGCTTGCTACAGACCCCCCTCAGCCCCCAGCTGTGCCCTGGACACCATATGTGAATTGATTGCCCCCCATCTATCCTCAGAGTTCGTACTGCTTGGTGACCTAAATTGGGATATGCTTAACACCCCGGCCATCCTACAATCCAAACTAGATGCCCTCAATCTCACACAAATTATCAACGAACCTACCAGGTACAACCCTAAATCCGTAAACATGGGTACCCTCATAGATATCATCCTGACTAACTTACCCTCTAAATACACCTCCGCTGTCTTCAACCAGGATCTCAGCGATCACTGCCTTATTGCCTGCGTCCGTAACGGGTCCGCGGTCAAACGACCACCCCTCATCACTGTCAAACGCTCCCTAAAACACTTTAGCGAGCAGGCCTTCCTAATTGACCTGGCCCAGGTATCCTGGATGGATATAGATCTCATTCCGTCAGTAGAGGATGCCTGGTTGTTCTTTAAAAGTAATTTCCTCTCAATCTTAAATAAACATGCCCCATTCAAAAAATACAGAACTAAGAACAGATATAGCCCCTGGTTCTCCTCAGACTTGACTGCCCTTGACCAGCACAAAAACATCCTGTGGCGTACTGCATTAGCATCAAATAGCCCCCGCGATATGCAACTTTTCAGGGAAGTTAGGAACCAATATACGCAAGCAGTCAGGAAAGCAAAGGCTAACTTTTTCAAACAGAAATTTGCATCCTGTAGCACTAACTCCAAAAAGTTTTGTGACACTGTAAAGTCCATGGAGAATAAGAGCACTTCCTCCCAGCTGCCCACTGCACTGAGGCTAGGAAACACTATCACCACCGATAAATCTACAATAATCGAGAATTTCAACAAGCATTTTGCTACGGCTGGCCATGCTTTCCACCTGGCTACCACTACCCCGGCCACCAACTCTGCACCCTCCGCTGCAACTTGCCCATGCCCCCCCCGCTTCTCCTTCACACAAATTCAGACAGCTGATGTTCTGAAAGAGCTGCAAAATCTGGACCCCTACAAATCAGCTGGGCTAGACAATCTGGACCCTTTCTTTCTAAAACTAGCCGCAGAAATTGTCGCAACCCCTATTACTAGCCTGTTCAACCTCTCTTTCGTAACGTCTGAGATCCCCAGAGATTGGAAAGCTGCCGCTGTCATCCCCCTCTTCAAAGGGGGTGACACGAGATCCAAACTGTTACAGACCTATATCCATCCTGCCCTGCCTTTCGAAAGTATTTGAAAGCCAAGTTAACAAACAGATCACCAACCATTTCGAATCCCACCGTACCTTCTCCGCTATGCAATCCGGTTTCCGAGCTGGTCATGGGTGCACTTCAGCCACGCTCAAGGTCCTAAACGATGTTATAACCGCGATCGATAATAGACAGTACTGTGCAGCCGTCTTCATCGACCTGGCCAAGGCTTTCGACTCTGTCAACCACCGCATTCTTATTGGCAGACTAAATAGCCTTGGTTTCTCAAATGATTGCCCCGCCTGGTTCACCAACTACTTCTCAGATAGAGTTCAGTGTGTGAAATCGGAGGGCCTGTTGTCTGGACCTATGGCAGTCTCTATGGGGGTGCCACAGGGTTCAATTCTTGGGCCGACTCTTTTCTCCGTGTATATCAATGATGTCGCTCTTGCTGCTGGTGACTCTCAGATCCACCTCTACGCAGACGACACCATTTTGTATACATCTGGCCCTTCATTGGACACTGTGTTAACAAACCTCCAAACGAGCTTCAATGCCATACAACACTCCTTCAGTAGCCTCCAACTGCTCTTAAACACTAGTAAAACTAAATGCATGCTCTTCAATCGAACGCTGCTGGCACCCGCCCACCCGACTAGAATCACCACTCTCGACGGGTCTGACCTAGAGTATGTGGACAACTACAAATACCTAGGTGTCTGGTTAGACAGTAAACTCTCCTTCCAGACTCACATTAAGAATCTCCATTCCAAAGTTAAATCTAGAATCGGCTTCCTATTTCGCAACAAAGCCTCCTTCACTCATGCTGCCAAACATGCCCTCGTAAAACTGACTATCCTACCGATCCTTGACTTCGGCGATGTCATTTACAAAATAGCCTCCAACACTCTACTCAGCAAATTGGATGTAGTCTATCACAGTGCCATCCGTTTTGTCTCCAAAGCCCCATACACTACCCACCACTGTGACCTGTACGCTCTTGTTGGCTGGTCCTCACTACATGTTCGTCGTCAAACCCACTGGCTCCAGGCCATCTATAAATCACTGCTAGGCAAATCCCCGCCTTATCTTAGCTCATTGGTCACCATAGCAGCACCCACCCGTAGTCTGCGCTCCAGCAGGTATATCTCACATTCCCAAAGCCAACACCTCCTTTGGCCGCCATTCCTTCCAGTTCTCTGCTGCCAATGACTGGAACGAATTGCAAAAATCTCTGAAGCTGGAGACTCTTATCTCCCTCAATAACTTTAAGCATCAGTTGTCAGAGCACCTTACCGTTCACTGCACATGTACACAGCCCATCTGAAATTAGCCCACCCAACTACCTCATCCCTATATTGTTATTTATTTTGCTCTTTTGCACCCCAGTATCTCTATTTGCACATAATCTCTTGCACATCTATCATTCCAGTGTTAATACTAAATTGTAATTATTTTGCACTATAGCCTATTTATTGCCTTACCTCCATAACTTGCTACATTTGCACACACTGTATATATATTTTCTGTTGTATTTTATGACCTTATGTTTTCTTTACCCCATATGTAACTCTGTGTTGTTGTTTTTATCGCACTGCTTTGCTTTATCTTGGCCAGGTCGCAGTTGTAAATGAGAACTTGTTCTCAACTGTCTTACCTGGTTAAATAAAGGTGAAATAAATAAAATAAAAAAAGTAGAGTAAGTAAATGGGGATGTCCATTCCTGCCGTGCTGTGTGACGGTTCTTCTGGAGGCTTAGGACGATCCAGAACAGCCAACTGCTGTGTGAGATTTAACAGCGACGTGAGAAGTATGTCTAGTGGAGGTGGCTTCCTGCTGCAAGGCACCGTACTGTCCGAATTTCCATTACGCTGTTTCTCTTGAGTCAAGACCCAATATTGTGCCGACGCTGATAGGTTCTACTCCGGTACAGTACTCCGATACGGACGCAGAGAAAAGCTCAAACCAGATTTATTTATTTATTTATTTATTTATTCACCCAACAGGAGGCCTCCCCTGTACAGGGTAGTGCTACAGAGTCAATCTTATCTACAGTACATGGAGTGGATGACCCAGGTTGGGTCAGATGGCTGTCTGCCTCTGTTCTCCTTTTTGAGATATGATTCCGTTATCTGCATCTTATCCTCACTCCTCTCCCCAACTACGACATTGAAAGCCATCTCCTCGCTTCCCACAGAAACTAGCCCTTATCATAACCCAGACCGATGGCTACCTTTTATGGAATCATTCTTGCACTCTTGAGACAGTCCCCTTCTGTACTTTCCCTACGCCTAAATGCAATGTACACTGCTCAAAAAAAATAAAGGGAACACTTAAACAACACCAATGTAACTCCAAGTCAATCACACTTCTGTGAAATCAAACTGTCCACTTAGGAAGCAACACTGATTGACAATACATTGCACATGCTGTTGTGCAAATGGAATAGACAACAGGTGGAAATTATAGGCAATTAGCAAGACACCTCCAATAAAGAAGTGGTTCTGCAGGTGGTGACCACAGACCACTTCTCAGTTCCTATGCTTCCTGGCTGATGTTTTGGTCACTATTGAATGCTGGCGGTGCTTTCACTCTAGTGGTAGCATGAGACGGAGTCTACAACCCACACAAGTGGCTCAGGTAGTGCAGCTCATCCATGATGGCACATCAATGCGAGCTGTGGCAAGAAGGTTTGCTGTGTCTGTCAGCGTAGTGTCCAGAGCATGGAGGCGCTACCAGGAGACAGGCCAGTACATCAGGAGACGTGGAGGAGGCCGTAGGAGGGCAACAACCCAGCAGCAGGACCGCTACCTCCGCCTTTGTGCAAGGAATAGCAGGAGGAGCCCTGCAAAATGACCTCCAGCAGGCCACAAATGTGCACATGTCTGCTCAAACGGTCAGAAACAGACTCCATGAGGGTGGTATGAGGGCCCGACGTCCACAGGTGGGGGTTGTGCTTACAGCCCAACACCATGCAGGACGTTTGGCATTTGCCAGAGAACACCAAGATTGGCAAATTCGCCACTGGCACCCTGTGCTCTTCACAGATGAAAGCAGGTTCACACTGAGCACATGTGACAGACGTGACAGAGTCTGGAGACGCCGTGGAGAAAGTTCTGCTGAAAAAAGGAACATGTTGTGCTGCACAGAGGAGGACATGCTGTGGCCAAGTGGAGAGGAGGACAGGCTGTGGCCAAGTGGAGAGGAGGACAGGCTGTGGAGAGGAGGACAGAGGAGGACAGAGGAGGACAGGCTGTGGCCAAGTGGAGAGGAGGACAGGCTGTGGCCAAGTGGAGAGGAGGACAGGCTGTGGCCAAGTGGAGAGGAGGACAGGCTGTGGCCCAAGTGGAGAGGAGGACAGGCTGTGGAGAGGAGGACAGGCTGTGGCCAAGTGGAGAGGAGGACAGGCTGTGGCCAAGTGGAGAGGAGGACAGGCTGTGGCCAAGTGGAGAGGAGGACAGGCTGTGGCCAAGTGGAGAGGAGGACAGGCTGTGGAGAGGAGGACAGGCTGTGGCCAAGTGGAGAGGAGGACAGGCTGTGGAGAGGAGGACAGGCTGTGGAGAGGAGGACAGGCTGTGGCCAAGTGGAGAGGAGGACAGGCTGTGGAGAGGAGGACAGGCTGTGGAGAGGAGGACAGCTGTGGCCAAGTGGAGAGGAGGACAGGCTGTGGCCAAGTGGAGAGGAGGACAGGCTGTGGAGAGGAGGACAGGCTGTGGCCAAGTGGAGAGGAGGACAGGCTGTGGAGAGGAGGACAGGCTGTGGCCAAGTGGAGAGGAGGACAGGCTGTGGCCAAGTGGAGAGGAGGACAGGCTGTGGAGAGGAGGACAGGCTGTGGCCAAGTGGAGAGGAGGACAGGCTTTGGCCAAGTGGAGAGGAGGACAGGCTGTGTGCCAAGTGGAGAGGAGGACAGCTGGTGGAGAGGAGGACAGAGGAGGACAGAGGAGGACAGGCTGTGGAGAGGAGGACAGGCTGTGGCCAAGTGGAGAGGAGGACAGGCTGTGGCCAAGTGGAGAGGAGGACAGGCTGTGGCCAAGTTATGAAAGGAAGAAAAGATGGGAGGGGGTAAATAACAAAAGGGGGGGGGGGGGGTATAACTGGGATGTGTGTTTGATTGAATTCATATCTTATGTCAATGTATGGAATAATATACACAGAGGCCTTTTCAATCCGTATTGCGGACGTTCCTCGTTACGCCATTATTGAAATTTAAAGGCAATGTTCCCGCGTTAGCGGAGACTGCATTCACGGTAAACGCTGCGTATGTCGACTCAATCGGAAATGCTTCAGCGAATAGAGATTGAATAGAGCCTATCGTCTGTTTTAGAGAGCGCTTGCAGAAATGGCTTATTTTTCTTGTCCTTCCTTCTGCCTCCAAAAACAGGAGTCAGGGTAGGGAGTGACGCAAAATTTAAAACATGTCCAACACTGACTGGCTTGATCAAGTCCATATTTCTGTGCTGAGAGGACAGACAGAGTGGAAGATGTCTTCTCCCTCATCTTCCTCTTGGAGTCTTTCCCTCTGTGTGGTGGTGTGTCTCTACTTGTCCACTCTGTTGGCTGGGCTGGGGGGCGCTGGACGGGGGCGCTGGGCTGGGGGGCGCTGGACAGGGGATGCTGGACAGGGGTGCTGGGATGGGGCGCTGGACGGGGGCGCTGGGCTGGGGGGCACTGGACAGGGGGGCGCTGGGCTGGGGGGCACTGGACAGGGGGCGGTGCGGGGTGTGGGGCGCTGGACGGGGGGCGCTGGGCTGTGGGGCACTGGACGGGGTGTGGGGCTCCCCAGAACCCCACTGACCCACCATCCTTTAGATATCCCCCCTGCTCCTGGGAACCCTGAGGAGGATATGAAGGGGTGGTTAGTAAGGTCAAATTTAAGTGATGTCTTGTGTGTCTGAAGTGGAATGTAAAAGGTGCCGGTTACACATTTTTATATTAGCGTACTGAGGTTCATATTCTAGAGCAAATATTCTAAAAAGAGGTGCCGATACTCAAGCAGTAGAAAATGACAGGCGCCAATACTAAGTACAAGACAGACAGCACCAGCCTAGTTGAACCACTGAGTGATGTCATCCTTAAATGAGTAGGATGGAGAATATGATGGTTCAGTCACCTGGTTGTGTTGACATGGTCACCCAGACCATTACTTGGCTTTGTTTGGGTCGTAGCGTCAACCAATCAGAGAGGCTATAGACTGCAGTAGGCTTTATACTCTCTGTAGGGCTTGTTGTGTCTATGGCGGACGATAAAACAGTAACTTTATCACATTTCAGATATGCACATTCACATGCGGCTTTTCAGAGACATTCCTGGTTGCTCAGTCTATCTGTATCAGTGGGGAACCGAGAAGGCCTAAGGATTTATAAAAATCGATGTCTTTTTTAAATTAAATGTCGTTTTAATTTCTATTTCATCTTTACAATAATCGTAATAATCATCTTCTGATTTCATCAGGAAAAATGATCCAATCATGACTTTCTTTGGTGGTCTCCGGGTAGACAAATCTAGCTAGCTCAGCCAGCCATTGGCTAGTCCTTCAGAAGCTATAACTAACCTAGCTATTTCATTATTCTATCTCTGATTCAACTGTATTAGAGCAGCATTTTGGAGTGACAGTGGAATGAACCAATCACATTTTGACTTGCAAAGGGTGGGGTTTTGGGGTTTTAGGCCTAGAGACCACTACTGAGAGCACAAGAGAGAATAATCAGTGGCGTAGTAGTGTGACAATGTTAGCTAGCTTGTGTTGTGGTAGTGTGACAATGTTAGCTAGCTTGTGTTGTGATAGTGTCACAATGTTAGCTAGCTTGTGTTGTGGTAGTGTCACAATGTTAGCTAGCTTGTGTTGTGGTAGTGTGGCAATGTTAGCTAGCTTGTGTTGTGGTAGTGTCACAATGTTAGCTAGCTTGTGTTGTGGTAGTGTCACAATGTTAGCTAGCTTGTGTTGTGGTAGTGTGACAATGTTAGCTAGCTTGTGTTGTGGTAGTGTGACAATGTTAGCTAGCTTGTGTTGTGGTAGTGTCACAATGTTAGCTAGCTTGTGTTGTGGTAGTGTCACAATGTTAGCTAGCTTGTGTTGTGGTAGTGTCACAATGTTAGCTAGCTTGTGTTGTGTTACCGTCACAATGTTAGCTAGCTTGTGTTGTGGTAGTGTGACAATGTTAGCTAGCTTGTGTTGTGGTAGTGTCACAATGTTAGCTAGCTTGTGTTGTAGTAGTGTGGCAATGGTGATGGCTACAGCAGCTGATATCAACTTCAAGGTGGATGTTGTTGCTAATTTGTTAGCATAACCCTTTTCAAGATTAACTTTTAAACTTATTTCAAATTTTGTTTACAAATTATCATCATCTGGCACTGTTTTTTTGTTGCAGCTCGCTTGCTGGTCGCTATCTCTTTGAAAATGTAACTTTAGATCACCGGTTAGTGTGATGAACGAATATATTTGCTATGGGAAGTAATAGCTGGTTTGTTAATTTCATTTTGGAAATGAAATGGATGTGATTTCGTATTGTTCTGATTTCATGGGGCCTACTGGAGTGAATGGGTGCTTGTTTAACATTATTTGATGCAGTGTGTGACTGCTGTCGACTGTCTATCAGCCAGTGTCTATGTGTTTGACCAAAACGGGCTCTCCTTCAGCGCCATGGAGTGCACAGGTATTATGGTCGCTGTCCTTTCAGCACCATGAGCCTGTCACCTTTGATGTGACACTGTTGTTGCTATTGGTGATAGTGGTGTTGGCTACCATAGGTTGTGTAAACAGTGTGTTTTTGTTTTGCTGGTCACATTATTTTATGCTCTGTGTCATGTTGTGTCCATGCCGGTTCTGTCTCTGTGTGTGAGGCAGCCCGAAGCGCAGCCAGGCCCGTTTGATTCATTCGTAATGATTCATTGATTCATTCGTAACCCTGAAGAAGGCACAGTGATACCGAAACATTGGTGGTTTCTTACCCAATAAATTACTGGGAGTTTATACATAGAGGGTGCAACTCTCTTCATTTGTTTTTATAGTTTACAGTTTATTCTCCGTTAGTCAACACATCTACACTAAATAATGTTCTCTGGGTGTGCGCCAGCTCACGCTTTTTATTTGATTAATTCATAATGTCATCAAAAATCATTGCTCCTCCTTCACCAGAACTAGAATGGTCCGACTACAGAAGTTATGATGCATGAAGTGATGCTATGTTTTCTGTTTTCTTGATTTTTGAGTTTGATACAATGTATTGGAAGATTTGTGGTCCCTCTGAAGGTCCTATAGTCAAGGTTCGCCACTGATCTGTATGTGAGTGACCTTCACTAAACCTGCCCTGTTCTCAGCCGATTGAGACTTGAGCGTGTTGGACTGAAATCTGTAGTAAACCCTTTCAGGCTGGCATGTTTGGCTCACAGCAACGATTTCAGCAGTGGAGGCTCCTCAGAGGAAGAAGGGGAGGAGCATCCTGCTCAGTGAATTTCATAAAAATAGTGAAACAATAAAAAAAAGTTATCCTTTTTAGATAAAACTATACTAAATATATAGTCGCCAAATAATTGATTTAAACAATGAAGGTCTACAGTAGCCTCAACAGCACTCTGTAGGGTAGCACCATGGTGTAGCCGGAGGACAGCTAGTTTCCATCCTCCTTTGGGGACATTGACTTCAATACAAAACCTAGGAGGCTCATGGTTCTCACCCCCTTCCATACACAGTAATTATGACAATTTGAGGAGGACGTCCTCCAACCTATCACAGCTCTTGCAGTATGAGCTGACATATCGACCCAATCAAAGGATCAGATAATTAATCTAGCACTGAAAACATAAGCTACAGCTAGCCACATGGTTAAAATGACAGAGAAAGCATGTAGTTTACACATTGAGCCGGAGGACAGTAGTTTTTCTTTTCACTTCACTACCTAGGCGAATGATAGCTATTTAGCCTACTCCCCCCTAACAAGTGCTATGTAGTATGGCTAGGCTATCCAACACAATCTCAAGTCAATAAGTTTGATTACATGCATGGGCACACGTAGTAACTGCAACTGCCTACAAATGTGGGGTAGGATGACTGTAGGCCATAACTGGGTACATTTGCACAGCTGGTATAATGGTTTAATGTTGGATGTTGATGGATGTTTTATGTACCCCATATGTAAGTAGCGTCTGTGTTGGTTTAGATGTACCGCTGTGCTTTAGACTGTGGCCAGGTCGCAGTGTAAATGTAGACCCTGGTGAGAAAGGGCAATAGTTTGACAGTTTACAAATTAATTTTTCAAAATGTAGGCACGCAGAGAGAGAGAGACTAATATGTAGTTGTATTTCTTTTCACTTTCACGGTACCTAGCTAGCGAATGCAGCAGCTAGTTTGAGCGCTACTCAAACAACCCGTTCTCAAATCAGAGAGGGATGCCTATGTTAGCTAGAGGAGCGGCTATGGCTATCCAAACACTGGAACTCTTCCAAGTCAAGGTTAAGCTTTTGGTTTTATAATTCGTTTATCTGCCACTGGGTGCCCACCGTGTAACTGCTAAACTGCTTGCTGTAGGATGTACTGTAGGCCGAGGCTGGATTTATGGGGTTAAGATGTACTGTAGGCCGAGGCTGGATGGATGGACATACTTAGGGTGAATTTGAATGTTGTGTGCGTAATCAAATGATTAATGACAGATGAAGAGCGATGTCTGCTTTGGTTTTTACTTGAGCTGCCTTCTTGGCCAGGTCTCCCTTGAAAATGAGTTATTTTGACTTCAATGGGACAACCTGGTTAAATAAAAGGTTGAATCATCTCCAACTCTGAAATGTTACATTTTTTGGAGTTCATCCTCAGAATCAGAGGTTACTGTTTAAATAGCAGATGAACTAGACTACAGTCAACACAAATGAGTAATTTATTCTTTTGACCAGGTGTTGATAACGTGGTTCCACAGTGAGGTTGCCGCTCACCCAACCAAATGTTCATCAAACAAAAAACAGGAGTATATAAAAAAGAAACCCTGTTCTAAGTATTTGTCACGATGGTTCAAAAGACAAAGTGCATAGGTTGACAGTAATTCTCCATTAAGTTAACACGTGTCCTCCTGTCACTCTTCACATCATCTATCAAACACACACACACACACACACACACACACACCACACCAGTTGTTTGTCCAAGTTCAATAATTGCTTTATGGACGAGACAAAGTTACAAAGTCAAGGTTTAAAAATAGGGTTTCTCCTTACTTCCATAGAACTGGTTTGCGAGCCAGGAGGCAGGCGGGGGAGTTAACACTAGTCATGGTGCTTCCCCTCGACCCGGTCGACAGTTCAATTCCCTGAAAAAAAGAGCGAGAGAGAAAGAAAGAGATTGGGTGATCAGGCTGGTTAGACGTGGACAAACAGAGTCGTGGATTTTTACATCCTGAATTCTGGAACAGTTTGTTTAACCAATAGTACAGCAACCTCTGCTGCTGTTTTCAACTATTTAATTTTACAGTACGTTTGTCATTTATCAGATGCTCTTCTCCAGGTTGACAATCAGAACATTGAACTAAAGTAGGTAAAACAACCAATGATGCTGTTGAGGGTACTGTGAGTTCTATTAATGGTATCCCACTGGGCAAAAAACTGGTTGAAATCAACATTGTTTCAACGTATTGTGACGTGGAATCTATGTGGAAAATACGTTGGATTTGAGGGTGAAATTTCAACCACAGGATTATGTCATCATGGTAACCAAATTTCAACATGTATAAAATATGTTGAATTTGTACATTTAAAACGTCAGATCTTCAACGTTATATCCACTATCAGAAGAAGAAAAAACAATAGGCTGGGTAGCACCTCCTACTGGAGAGTTGATGTATCTACAGGTACCGTTCACTCTCCCATCCAGAGTTTTATCCAAGCCCTGCTTAGCTAAGATATCTGTTACTGATTATTACCGATGTGCTATCATGAGAATGATTGTTGAGAGAGCTCCACTTAAAAACTAAACAGATTCACTGTTACTATCGAAATCATTCCAAAGGGTAGGTTTAACAAAGCAAATGTAATGTTACCATACTTTGTCACTGATATCATCAATGATGTTATTTAGGACGACTATTTAGCATTTGCAAAGACATCAACAGCTATTGTTTCAATTCAACCCAGAATTCAATTAACAATAGACAATACAATAGGTCTAGGGTTTCAAGCTCTGGTTGATTTCAAATGTAATTATATTTAGTGATATTTAATTGTTTGTTGTCAACGAAACCAAATATCAACATTTGAAGACAACTAGTCTTGTATAGTGTCGGTCCCAGTTCCTAGTAACTAGTCTTGTATAGTGTCGGTCCTAGTTCCTAGTAACTAGTCTTGTATAGTGTCGGTCCCAGTTCCTAGTAACTAGTCTTGTATAGTTTCGGTCCCAGTTCCTAGTAACTAGTCTTGTATAGTGTCGGTCCCAGTTCCTAGTAACTAATCTTGTATAGTGTCGGTCCCAGTTCCTAGTAACTAGTCTTGTATAGTTTCGGTCCCAGGTCCTAGTAACTAGTCTTGTATAGTGTCGGTCCCAGTTCCTAGTAACTAGTCTTGTATAGTGTCGGTCCCAGTTCCTAGTAACTAGTCTTGTATAGTGTCGGTCCCAGTTCCTAGTAACTAGTCTTGTATAGTGTCGGTCCCAGTTCCTAGTAACTAGTCTTGTATAGTGTCGGTCCCAGTTCCTAGTAACTAGTCTTGTATAGTGTCGGGTCCCAGTTCCTAGTAACTAGTCTTGTATAGTGTCGGTCCCCAGTTCCCTAGTAACTAGTCTTGTATAGTGTCGGTCCCAGTTCCTAGTAACTCCCAGTTCCTAGTAACTAGTCTTGTATAGTGTCGGTCCCAGTTCCTAGTAACTAGTCTTGTATAGTGTCGGTCCCAGTTCCTAGTAACTAGTCTTGTATAGTTTCGGTCCCAGGTCCTAGTAACTAGTCTTGTATAGTGTCGGTCCCAGTTCCTAGTAACTAGTCTTGTACAGTGTCGGTCCCAGGTCCTAGTAACTAGTCTTGTATAGTGTCGGTCCCAGTTCCTAGAAACTAGTCTTGTATAGTGTCGGTCCCAGTTCCTAGTAACTAGTCTTGTATAGTGTCGGTCCCAGTTCCTAGTAACTAGTCTTGTATAGTGTCGGTCCCAGTTCCTAGTAACTAGTCTTGTATAGTGTCGGTCCCAGTTCCTAGTAACTAGTCTTGTATAGTGTCGGTCCCAGTTCCTAGTAACTAGTCTTGTATAGTGTCGGTCCCAGTTCCTAGTAACTAGTCTTGTATAGTTTCGGTCCCAGTTCCTAGTAACTAGTCTTGTATAGTGTCGGTCCCAGGTCCTAGTAAACTAGTCTTGTATAGTGTCGGTCCCAGTTCCTAGTAACTAGTCTTGTATAGTGTCGGTCCCAGTTCCTAGTAACTAGTCTTGTATAGTGTCGGTCCCAGTTCCTAGTAACTAGTCTTGTATAGTGTCGGTCCCAGTAACTAGTAACTAGTCTTGTATAGTTTCGGTCCCAGTAACTAGTAATCAGATGCTCTTCTCCAGGTTGACAATCAGAACATTGAACTAAAGTAGGTAAAACAACCAATGATGCTGTTGAGGGTACTGTGAGTTCTATTAATGGTATCCCACTGGGCAAAAAAACTGGTTGAAATCAACATTGTTTCAACGTATTGTGACGTGGAATCTATGTGGAAAATACGTTGGATTTGAGGGTGAAATTTCAACCACAGGATTATGTCATCATGGTAACCAAATTTCAACATGTATAAAATATGTTGAATTTGTACATTTAAAACGTCAGATCTTCAACGTTATATCCACTATCAGAAGAAGAAAAAACAATAGGCTGGGTAGCACCTCCTACTGGAGAGTTGATGTATCTACAGGTACCGTTCACTCTCCCATCCAGAGTTTTATCCAAGCCCTGCTTAGCTAAGATATCTGTTACTGATTATTACCGATGTGCTATCATGAGAATGATTGTTGAGAGAGCTCCACTTAAAAACTAAACAGATTCACTGTTACTATCGAAATCATTCCAAAGGGTAGGTTTAACAAAGCAAATGTAATGTTACCATACTTTGTCACTGATATCATCAATGATGTTATTTAGGACGACTATTTAGCATTTGCAAAGACATCAACAGCTATTGTTTCAATTCAACCCAGAATTCAACTAACAATAGACAATACAATAGGTCTAGGGTTTCAAGCTCTGGTTGATTTCAAATGTAATTATATTTAGTGATATTTAATTGTTTGTTGTCAACGAAACCAAATATCAACATTTGAAGACAACTAGTCTTGTATAGTGTCGGTCCCAGTTTCCTAGTAACTAGTCTTGTATAGTGTCGGTCCTAGTTCCTAGTAACTAGTCTTGTATAGTGGTCGGTCCCAGTTCCTAGTAACTAGTCTTGTATAGTTTCGGTCCCAGTTCCAGTAACTAGTCTTGTATAGTGTCCGGTCCCAGTTCCTAGTAACTAATCTTGTATAGTGTCGGGCCCAGTTCCTAGTAACTAGTCTTGTTATATGTCGGTCCCCCGTTCCTAGTAACTAGTCTTGTATATGTCGGTCCCAGTCCTAGTAACTAGTCTTGTATAGTGTCGGTCCCAGTAACTATACTAGTCTTGTATAGTGTCGGTCCCAGTTCCTAGTAACTCCCGTTTCCTATAACTAGTCTTGTATAGTGTCGTCCCAGGTCCTAGTAACTAGTCTTGTATAGTGTCGGCTCCCAGTTCCTAGTAACTAGTCTTGTATAGTGTCGGTCCCAGTAACTAGTAACTAGTCTTGTATAGTGTCGGTCCCAGTGCCTTAACTAGTCGTGTATATGTCTAGTAACTAGTCTTGTATAGTGTCGGTCCCAGTTCCTAGTAACTAGTCTTGTATAGTGTCGGTCCCAGTTCCTAGTAACTAGTCTTGTATAGTGTCGGTCCCAGTAACTAGTAACTAGTCTTGTATAGTGTCGGTCCCAGTTCCTAGTAACTAGTCTTGTATAGTGTCGGTCCCAGTTCCTAGTAACTAGTCTTGTATAGTGTCGGTCCCAGGTCCTAGTAACTAGTCTTGTATAGTGTCGGTCCCAGTTCCTAGTAACTAGTCTTGTATAGTGTCGGTCCCAGTTCCTAGTAACTAGTCTTGTATAGTGTCGGTCCAGTTCCTAGTAACTAGTCTTGTACAGTGTCGGTCCCAGTTCCTAGTAACTAGTCTTGTATAGTGTCGGTCCCAGTTCCTAGTAACTAGTCTTGTATAGTGTCGGTCCCAGTTCCTAGTAACTAGTCTTGTATAGTGTCGGTCCCAGTTCCTAGTAACTAGTCTTGTATAGTTCGGTCCCAGTTCCTAGTAACTAGTCTTGTATAGTGTCGGTCCCAGTTCCTAGTAACTAGTCTTGTATAGTGTCGGTCCCAGTTCCTAGTAACTAGTCTTGTATAGTTTCGGTCCCAGTTCCAGTAACCATAATCTCCTTAGTCACTGAGCTGAAATTATTTTTGTAGTACTGAGGAAATCAACTGTAAAGCGGTCTAGTATACAACAGATTTGTCAGTAATGTTAACCTCTTCACTGATACACTAATAAAATCGTCTGTATCCTCGACTTGTTGCATAACTCACTTGACCTTCAAGGTCTGGTTTGATAATTAATAGAGAGTAAAACCTCAATGAAACTCAACCACAACTAAAACCAGGTTTAATCACCACCCAGACAAAGGCTTGATACGCACAAACGTGGGGGTTGCGTGTTCCTTTGATTCCATGTCTGGAATCACCAGCCGCCCTCCGCTAAAAAAAGCAGAACTTTATTGACTCTAATAAAAAGTTGCTCTGTGTATCATAGGCCTTTCAACATATATTTGTTTCTGTTGGATGCCTCAGAAAAACAAGGCCCAACCTGCAAAGTATTTTCTTGTTGGCTCATCGTGTCTGGCTTGCATAGTTGTGGTCCGTTGTATAAAATGATGTGTCGTCGTTTCTATAATAGAATAATCTGATGTGATGGACCATACAGTGGGGAAAAAAGTATTTTAGTCGAGCCCACCAATTCTTGCAAGTTCGTCCCACTTAAAAGATGAAGGGGAGTCCTGTAATGTTTTCATATGTACAGTGTCAACTATGACAGACTAATTGAGAAACCAAATCCAGAAATCACTTGTAGGATTTTTTATGATTATTTGCAATTATGTGAATAGTTTTGTATAAAAGCAGTTCTGTTCCTAAACACTGTATAGGCCTGTCGTCCCATGTTCCTGTATAAACTGTTTGAATGTTTCAGGTCCACATTCAAACAGTACGATAGTGTCAGGTCCCAGTTCCTAGTAACTAGTCTTTTTAAATGTCGGTCCCATTCTAGACTAGGTCTTGTATAGTTTCGGTCCCAGTTCCTAGTAACTAGTCTTGTATAGTTTCGGTCCCAGTTCCAGTAACCATAATCTCCTTAGTCACTGAGCTGAAATTGTTTTTGTAGTATTGAGGAAATCAACTGTAAAGCGGTCTAGTATACAACATATTTTTTTGGTACTGAGGAAATCAACTGTAAAGCGGTCTAGTATACAACAGATTTGTCAGTAATGTTAACCTCTTCACTGATACTCTAATAAAATCGTCTGTATCCTCGACTTGTTGCATAACTCACTTGACCTTCAAGGTCTGGTTTGATAATGAAACAGAGTAAACTCTCAATGGAAACTCAAACACACAACTAAACCAGGTTTAATCTCCCAGACAAAGGCTTGATACGCCAAAACGTGGGGGTGGCGTGTTCCTTTGATTCCATGTCTGGAATCAGCCAGCCGCCCTCCGGCTAAAAAAAGCAGAACTTTATTGACTCTAGATAAAAGTTGCTCTGTGTATCATAGGGCCTTTCAAAAATATTTGTTTTCTGTTGGATGCTCAGAAAAACAGGCACAACCTGACAAAGTATTTTTCTTGTTGCTCAACAGTGTCTGGCTTGCACAAGTTGTGGCACGTTGTATTAAAATGCAGGTACGTTTCTTCATAAGTATGAAATAATCTGATGATTATGGACATACAGTGGGGGAAAAAAGTATTTAGTCAGCCACCAATTGTGCAAGTTCTCCCACTTAAAAAGATGAGAGAGGCCTGTAATTTTCATCATATGTACATGTCAACTATGACAGACAAATTGAGAAAACAAAATCCAGAAAATCACATTGTAGGATTTTTTATGAATTTATTTGCAAATTATGGTGGAAAATAAGTATTTGGTCACCTACAAACAAGCAAGATTTCTGGCTCTCACAGACCTGTAACTTCTTCTTTAAGAGGCTCCTCTGTCCTCCACTCGTTACCTGTATTAATGGCACCTGTTTGAACTTGTTATCAGTATAAAAGACACCTGTCCACAACTTCAAACAGTCACACTCCAAACTCCACTATGGCCAAGACCAAAGAGCTGTCAAAAGACACCAGAAACAAAATTGTAGACCTGCACCAGGCTGGGAAGACTGAATCTGCAATAGGTAAGCAGCTTGGTTTGAAGAAATCAACTGTGGGAGCAATTATTAGGAAATGGAAGACATACAAGACCACTGATAATCTCCCTCGATCTGGGGCTCCACGCAAGATCTCACCCCGTGGGGTCAAAATGATCACAAGAACAGTGAGCAAAAATCCCAGAACCACACGGGGGGACCTAGTGAATGACCTGCAGAGAGCTGGGACCAAAGTAACAAAGCCTACCATCAGTAACACACTACGCCGCCAGGGACTCAAATCCTGCAGTGCCAGACGTGTCCCCCCTGCTTAAGCCAGTACATGTCCAGGCCCGTCTGAAGTTTGCTAGAGTGCATTTGGATGATCCAGAAGAGGATTGGGAGAATGTCATACGGTCAGATGAAACCAAAATAGAACTTTTTGGTAAAACTCAACTCGTCGTGTTTGGAGGACAAAGAATGCTGAGTTGCATCCAAAGAACACCATACCTACTGTGAAGCATGGGGTGGAAACATCATGCTTTGGGGCTGTTTTTCTGCAAAGGGACCAGGACGACTGATCCGTGTAAAGGAAAGAATGAATGGGGCCATGTATCGTGAGATTTTGAGTGAAAACCTCCTTCCATCAGCAAGGGCATTGAAGATGAAACGTGGCTGGGTCTTTCAGCATGACAATGATCCCAAACACACCGCCCGGCAACGAAGGAGTGGCTTCGTAAGAAGCATTTCAAGGTCCTGGAGTGGTCTAGCCAGTCTCCAGATCTCAACCCCATAGAAAATCTTTGGAGGGAGTTGAAAGTCTGTGTTGCCCAGCGACAGCCCCAATACATCACTGCTCTAGAGGAGATCTGCATGGAGGAATGGGCCAAAATACCAGCAACAGTGTGTGAAAACCTGTGAAGACTTACAGAAAAAGTTTTGACTGTGCCCATTGCCAACAAAGGGTATATAACAAAGTATTGAGAAAACTTTTGTTTTTGAACAAATACTTATTTTCCACCATTAATTTGCAAATAAATTCATTAAAAATCTACAATGTGATTTTATGGATTGTTTTTTCTCATTTTGTCTGTCATAGTTGACGTTGTACCTATGGTGAAGATTACAGGCCTCTTCATCTTTTTTAAGTGGGAGAACTTGCACAATTGGTGGCTGACTAAATACTTTTTTTCCCCACTGTATGTATGTTGTCATTATGAGCAAATGGTTCGGAACGCTACAGACGTTGTCGTGAGAAAACCAATTTTTCGGGATGTCTCATGGTCTGACAAACGCTGCAGATGCGAGGGGTGGGGGGGGGGGGGGTTATACTAGGCAAAAGGAACAATATACTGTACATCCTGAGTGATTAGTGCCAGGAGAGTGGTTCTCCCTATAGTGCCAGGAGAGTGGTTCTCCCTATAGTGAGGTGTACATCCTGAGTGATTAGTGCCAGGAAGAGTGGTTCTCCCTATAGTGAGGTGTACATCCTGAGTGATTAGTGCCAGGAGAGGTGGTTCTCCCTATGGTGAGGTGTGCAAATCCTGAGTGATTAGTGCCAGGAGATTGGTTCTCCTATAGTGAGGTGTACATCCTGAGTGATTAGTGCCAGGAGAGTGGTTCTCCCTATAGTGAGGTGTACATCCTGAGTGATTAGTGCCAGGAGAGTGGTTCTCCCTATAGTGAGGTGTACATCCTGAGTGATTAGTGCCAGGAGAGTGGTTCTCCCTATAGTGAGGTGTACATACCTGAGTTTGCCAGGAGAGTGGTTCTCCCTCAGGGGACATCTGATGATAGTTGCCAGGAGAGTGGTTCCCTAGGGTAACATCCATGAAGTGATTAGGTCCAGGAGAGGGGGTTCTCCCTATAAGTGAGGGTGTACATCCCTGAGTGATGTAGTGCCCAGGAGAGTGGTTTCTACCCTATAGTGAGGCTGGTACATCCTGAAGTGATTCAGTTGCCATGGAGAGTGGTTCGCCCTATAGGTGGGAGGTGTACCATCCATGGAGTGATGTGCCAGAGAGTGGGTTCCTTCTCCCTTAGGAGGGTCACCCTGGTGTTTGCCAGGAGAGGGGTTCTCCCATGTGAGGTTACACCCTGGTGATTGTGCCAGGGAGTGGTTCTCCCTATATGAGGTTAATCTGAGTGATTATGCCAGGGAGGGGTTTCCCCCTATGTGGGGTGTAAACCCGATGAAGGGCCAGGAGAGTGGTTCTCCCATAGTGGGGTGTCTCCTGAGTGATTATCCCAGGAGAGTGGTTCTCCTATAGGATGTCCTGAGTGTTTAGGCCAGGAGAGTGGTTCTCCCTATAGTGAGGTGTACATCCTGAGTGATTAGTGCCGGAGAGTGGTTTCCCTATAGGGGGTTTTAATCCTGAGTGATTAGTGCCAGGGAGGGGTTTTTCCCCTATAGTGGGGTGTACTCCTGGGGTTTTAGTGCCGGGAAAAGTGGTTCTCCCATAGGAGGTGTACATCCTGATGATTAGTGCCAGGAGAGTGGTTCCCCCTATAGTGGGGGTACATCTGAGTGTTTAGGCCAGGAGAGTGGTTCCCCTTAGGAGGTGTACATCCTGAGTGTATTTCCAGGAGAGGGGTTCTCCCTATGTGAGGTGTACACCCTGAGTGATTAGTGCCGGGAGGGGTTTCCCTATAGGAGGGACACCCGAGTGATTAGTGCCAGGAAGTGGTTCTCCTATTAGGTGTACACTAGTGTTAGTGCCAGGAAGTGGTTCCCCTTAGGAG
Organism: Coregonus sp. 'balchen'; assembly: GCA_902810595.1. Lineage (NCBI taxonomy): Eukaryota > Metazoa > Chordata > Actinopteri > Salmoniformes > Salmonidae > Coregonus > Coregonus sp. 'balchen'. Next base: position 5,119,309 of record LR778282.1, read on the forward strand.
GGTAATGAGTTTGCCAGGAGAGTGGTTCCCCTATAGTGAGGTTACTCCTATTTTGTCCCGGGAAGTGGTTTCCCTATAGTGAGGTGTACACCTGAGTAAAGGGCCAGGGAGTGGTTCCCTATTGGGGTGTACCCCGAGGTTTGTGCCAGGAGAGTGTTTCCCTATATGAGGGTACACCTGAGGGTGAAGGCCAGGAGAGTGGTTCCCCTATATGAGGTGTACATCTAGTGTTATGCCAGGGGGGGGGTTTTTCCCCCTATGTGATGAAATTTGAGTGATTAGCCCCAGGAGATTTTTCCCCATAGTGAGGTGTAAGATTTGCCGGAGAGGGGTTTTCCCCCATAGTAGGTTTCATCCGGGTGATTAGTCCCAGGAGGGGTTCTCCTTAAGTGGGTTAACTGAGTTTCCGGAGAGGTTCCCCCCTATAGTGGGTGTAACCCTGGTGATTAGTCCCAGGAAGGGTTCCCCTATAGTAGGGGTACATCCTAGTGATTATGCCAGGAGAGTGGCCCCCTATAGTGAGGTGTACATCGGTGATTAGTGCCAGGAGAGTGGTTCCCCCCTTAGGAGGGTAATCCTGAGTGATTGTCCCAGGAGAGGGGGTTCCCCCTAGTGAGGTTACACCTGAGGATTGTCCCAGGAGAGTGGTTCCCCTTAGTGAGGTGTACCCCCGAGTGATTATGCCGGAGGTGGTTTTCCCTTAGTGGGGGTGTACACCCGGGGTTTTATGCCAGGAGATGGTTTCTCCCCCTTAGTGAGGTGTAATCCTGATGTTAGTCCCGGAGAGTGGTCTCCTATAGGGGTACACCCCGAGTGTTTAGTCCGGAGAGTGGTTTCCCCCTATGTGAGGTGTAACTGGTTTCCAGGAGAGTGGTTCTCCCTATATGAGGTTCATCCTGAGTGATTATTTGCCAGGAGAGGGTTTTCTCCTATGTGGGGTTTAAAATGATTTGCCGGGAGAGGGTTCCCCTTAGTAAAGGTTTGTACCCCCTGAGTGATTAGTGCCGGGGAGGGTTCTCCCTTAGGAGGTTAACTGATTTTTGCCAGGAGAGGGTTCTCCCTATGTGGGGTTTGTAACTGTTTTTCCGGAGAGGTTCCCCCTATAGTGAGGTGTAACTGAGTTTGTTTCTGGCAGCACAGGCACATGGTTCAGTGCTCATAATGCCCCATACACTCCACACCACACTTCCTTTTTTGGGCAGACAGTCCATGGTTCAGGCTCTAATGCCCCATCCTCCACACCAATTCCTTTTTTGGCCAGCACGTCACAGGGTTCCTCATATGCCCCTAACCCCAACCCACTTCTTTTTTTTGGAGCACATACATGTTCGTGTTTAAAATGCCCCATCACCCCCCCAACTTCCTGTTGAAAAAAATCCCCACATTTTTTATACAGTCTGGTGTAAGGGAACCAGGTGAAAACTAAGTTGAGTGTGAAAGGGAACCCTGGTGACAACTACGTTAGGTATAAGGGAACCTGGGACAACTACAGTCGAGGTGTAAGGGACAATGGTTTACAACTACAGTCGAGGGAAAGGGGAAACCCATGGTGAAACACGTTAGTGTGTAGGGAAAACCATAGGACAATACAGTCGAGTGTGAAGGGGAAAAACCATGGTGACAAAACAGTTGGTGTGTAAGGAACCAGGTTGACAACTACATCGAGGGAAAGGGGAACCCATGGGAAAAATACATTGGGTGTGGGGAAACCCAGGGGTGACAACTACAGTTTTGTGTAAGGGACCTGGTGAAAACTACAGTTGGGTTAGGGAACCTGGGACAACTACATTGAGTTTTTAAAGGGAACCATGGTGCAACACAGCTGGTTTTAAAGGGGGACCAGGTGACAAACAGTTGATTTAAAGGGAACCATGGGAAAACATTGGTTGTAAGGGAACCATGGTGACAACTACATCTGGGGGTTTTAGGGAAAACCGGGGGCAACTCAGTCTGAGTGTTAAGGGAACCATAGTGCCAATACTCTGAGTGTGAAAGGGAACCATTTTGAAAAATACAGTCAGTGTGAAGGGAACAGGGTGAAAAACTACAGTCTGAGGGTTGTAGGGAACCATGGTGACAAAACGTCGAGTGTGGGGGAACCCATGGTGACAACTACATTTGAGTGTGAGGGAACCAGGGTGACAATACAGTCTGAGGGGAAGGGAACCAGGGGTGAAAAACCACAGCTGAGGGGGTGAAAGGGAAAAACCAGGGGTGACAACACTCTGAGTGGTAAGGGAACCTGGGAAAAAACTCGTCTGATTTTAAAAAGGGAACCATGGTGACAACTACAGTCTGAGTGTGTAAGGGAACCATGGTGACAACTACAGTCTGAGTGTGTAGGGAACCCATGGTGACAACTACAGTCTGGTGGTAAGGGAAAGGGGTGCCCAATACGTTGAGTGTGTAGGGAACCATGGGACAACTACGCGATAAAAGGGGGACCCAGGGGTGACAACTCTTTGGGTGTGTAAGGGAACCATGGTGACAACTACAGTCTGAGTGTGTAAGGGAACCATGGTGACAAACATCTGGGGGTTGTGGGGGAACCTAGTGACAACTCATCTGAGTGTTAGGAAAAACCATGGTACAATACGTTGGTGTGTAAGGGAACCATGGTACAACTACTCTGGGGGTTTGTAAGGGAACCAGGGGTGAAAACCCCAAATTTGAGTGTGTGGGAAACCAGGGTGAAAATCAGTCTGATTTTGGTAAGGGAACCTGGGCAATACAGTTGGGTGTGGGGGAACAGGGGTGACAATACATTGGTGTGGGGGGGAACCCTGGGGACATACATCGAGTTTTTGTGGGGAACCTGGTGACAACTACAGTCGGGTGTGAAAGGGGAAACCCATGGGACAACACAGTCGAGGTGTAAGGGAAACCATGGTGAAAACTCGTCTGAGGTAAAAAAGGGCCCATGGTGAAAAACCCCTCTGAGTTTTTGAAAGGGAAAACCATGGGAAAATACAGTTGAGGTGAAGGGAAAACCTATACAAACGTCTGTTTTGGAAAGGGGAACCAGGGTGACAACTACGTTGAGTGTGAAAAGGGAACCAGGGAAAACTACAGTCTGGTTTTAAAAACCAGGGTACAACAAAGTCTGAGGTGAAAGGGAAACCAAGTCCCCTACGTCTAGGTGTAAGGGAACAGGGGTAAAAACTACGTCGAGTGTGTAAGGGAAACCATGGTGAAAACTACGTCTGGTTTTTGGGAACCATGTGAAACTACAGTCTGAGTGTGTGGGGAACCATAGGCCCAACTACTTTGAGGTGAAAGGGAACCAGGTGACAACAAAGTCTGGGTGTAAGGGAACCCTAGTGACAATACAGTTGGTGTGAAGGGAACCAGGGTGACAACCACGTTGGTGGTTGGGAACCATGTGAAACTACGTTTTAGTGGGGTAAGGGAACCTGGTGAAAAACCCCGTTTGTTTTGGGAACCATGTGAAAACTACGTCGATGTGAAAGGGAAAACCCAGGGTGAAACACATCGGGTTTTGTAAGGGAACATGGTGACAATACATCTGAGGTGAAAGGGAACCATGGTGACAACTACTTTGGGTGTAAGGGAAATAGTGACAACTCTTGAGGTTAAGGGAACCATGGTGAAAAATACAGTTGAGTTTTGTAGGGAACCATAGTGAAAACCAGTCGAGTGTGTAGGGAACCATAGTGAAAACTACTTTGAGTGTGTAAGGGAAACCCATGGGTAAAAACTACGTTGAGTGTGAAAGGGGAAACCCATAGTGACAACTACAGTCTGGTGTGAAGGGAAAACCATGGTAAACTACGTTGGTGGTTGGGAAAATAGGACAACTACAGTCTGGGGTGAAAGGGGAAAACCATAGGAAAACTACAGTTGAGGTGAAAGGGGAACCAGGTGACAACACAGTCTGGTGTGAAAGGGGAAACCATAGTGACAATACAGTCTGAGTTTTAAAGGGAACCATGGTGACAAACAGTCCTCTTGCGTTTTCTTTGATAAAATCCCCCCTTCTCTCACATCAAAGGGGTTTTTCCATCAGACGTTTTAGTTCATGTCTGCGGGTAGTCCTATGAGGGAAAAAGGGTGCCTTTTGGGGCATCAGACAGTTCATTTTTCTTCTCTGACCCCTCAAGAGTCCCTCGGGGCTGGGGAAAACCCCAACAGCACCTGCGGGGATAAGTAAAAGGGGGGGCGTTACACTTGTATAAAGCCAAATGTTTTTTAAGGTTTGTGGGGTCACAGGTCATGCAGGGGCAGACTTACTCCCCCCTACATGGTTACGGAGGAGCGGCCCCAGGTCTGCAGCAGGCTCCATCCCCAGCAGGCCCATGCCAGCAGGGCCCATGCCGCAGGGGCCATTCCATGCCAGAGGCTCCTGCCCATGCCAGCGGCCCGCTCCATGCCAGCAGGCTCCATGCTCAGCAGGCTCCATGCTCCATGCCAGCAGGCTCCATGCTCCAGCCCAGGCCCCAGCTCCTGCCACGACCCCATGCTCCATGCCGCAGGGCTCCTGCCCATGCCAGAGGTCCAGTCCATGCCAGCGGCCCATCCCAGCGGATCCAGCCATGCCAGCGGGCTCCATGCCCAGCCAGCGGTCCGCCCCATGCCAGGGCTCCATGCCCCACCCCCAGCAGGCCCCCCATGCTCCATGCCAGCAGGTCCTTCCCCATGCGCAGGTCCATGCTCCATGCCAGCAGGCCCTTTGCCCATGCCAAGGCGCCAGAGGGCCCATGTCCCCAGCAGGCCCACTCCATGCCAGCAGGCTCCATGCTCCATGCCAGCAGGCTCCAGTGCTCCATGCCAGCAGGCTCCATGCCAGCAGGCCATGCTCAGCCAGCGGGTCCTGTCCATCCAGCAGGTCCTGCTCCTGCCGCAGGCTCCAGCCCATGCCAGCAGGTCCATGTCCATGCCAGCAGGCTCCTTTGCTCATGCCAAGGCCCCACCCCATGCCAGCAGGCGCCACAGGCCCCACCCATCCACAGGCCCCTCTCCATGCCAGCAGACTCCATGCCCATGCCAGCAGGCCCATGCCCCATGCCAAGGCTCCGCCAGAGGCCCCATGCCCTCCCGGGGCTCCATGCTCCATGCCACAGGCTCCATTCCATGCCAGCAGGCTCCTCCCCATGCCACCGGCCCATGCCCCATCCAGCAGGCCCCATGCCCATGCCAGCAGGCTCCAGCCAGCGGGGGGCCCCTCTCCTGCCAGCAGGCCCCATACTCCTCCCAAGGCCCCATACCTCCCAGCGGGTCCGCTCCTCCACGGGCCCCATGCTCCATGCCAGAGGCTCCCTGCTCATCCCAGGGGGTCCATGTCCATCCAGCGGCCCCATCCCCCAGGGCCAGCGGGCCCATGCTCCATCCACAGGCCCTTTCCCAGAGGCCCAGGCCCCATGCCGCAGGCTCCATGCTCCATGCCACGGGCCCAGCTCCATGCCAGCGGGCTCCTCCATGCCAGCGGGCTCCAGCTCCAGCCAGAGGCTCCTGCCGCAGGCCCCATGCTCCATGCCAGGCCCAGCCCCAATAACTGCAGTACAGCTGCCCAGCAATACCAATTGTGTTTTTCACATGTGATTCTAAATTTCCCCTTGTATGTCTGCCGGGGTGTGGCTTCAACCGGTTTACCTTTGTTTTTTTGAAATGATGGGAATTTTTAAACCGGTGTCCCTGGTCTCGGTCGCTTCAACCAATAAGGGTTGGTTTCACGTTCTGATTCCCTTCTTGTTAGCTGGAAATTCTCCCCACATAAAAATTTTTGCCCGTTTTTGGGGGGCGCCCCAACCCGGGGGTCGGGTAATTTGGCAGAATTTGTTTTTTCTTCCAAAACCCTTTGACCCCTCCCCCTTCTTTAAAACCCAAACTTTCCTCTTAAAAGGCTTCTGAAAAACCAGGTGATTTTTAAAAACCCCCTCCACCCAATGGACCCTTCTTTCTTTTCAAACCCAACCATATGCCCTCTTCTCTCTTCTCTTTAAACCCACATGTGACCCCTCTCTCTCCTACCCACCAAAGCCCCCTCTTCTCCCCCTTTCTCTTTCCCCCACCATATGCCCCTTCTCTTCTTCTTTTACCCCCCCGTGACCTCTTTTTTCTCCTTCTTACAACCAAGGACCCTCCTTTCCCCTCCCCTCTTACCCCCATAGTGACCCTTTCCTCTTCCCCACCAAAATGACCCTCCCCTTACCCCAAAGGGACCTCTCCTCTTTACCCCCCCAAAAACCCTGTCTTTACCCCCCATATGCCCCTTCTTTTTTTCCCCCTTTTTGACTCCCTCTTCTTACCCCCCCCCAAAGGACCTCCTCTTTTCCCCACCAAACCTCTTCCCTTTACCCACCTATCCTCCTTTTTACCCACCTGGCCTTCTCCTTTTCCCCCAAGTCCCCCTTCTCTTTTACCCCCCAAAGTGATTCCCTCTTACCCCCTATAAACCCCCCCCTCCATTACCCCACTAATGCCCGCTCTCTATACTCACCTATTTCCTTTTTCCCCCCCTGTACCTTTCTTTCCCTAAATCTCCTTCCTCTTCTCCTTACCACCATAAGACCTCTCTCTTTTACCACATATGCCCTCCTCTCTTACCCCCCCATAGTGCCCCTTTTCTCTTACCCACCTAGTGACCTCTCCTCTTACCCCCCCATTAGTCATCTTCCTTTTACCCACCATAGGTTTTTCTTCCCCCAACCATATTGACCTCCCTATTTTTACCCCAAAGTGATCTCTTCTCTTACCCCCCATAGAGACCCTCTCTCCCTCTCTTCCCCCCAAAGTGCCCTCTCTCCTCTTACCCAGCAATAGGGGACCTTCTCTTTTCTTTTTACCCAGATAATGCCCCTCCGCTCTCTACCCCCATAGTGACCCTTCTCTCTCTTCCCACCATTGTGACCTCTCTCTCTCTTACCCCCATAATGACCTCGCTTCTTACCCCCCATATAAACCCCCTTCTTTACCCACCATAGGACCTCTCTCTCACCACCATAGTGCCTCTCTTTTAAACCCCCATATGATCTCTTCTCTCTCTTCTTCCCCACCATAATGACCTCCCCTTTTACCCCCATAGTGCCCCTTCTCTTTACCCCCATAGGACCCTCCTCTTTACCCCCATAGTGACCTCTCTTCTTACCCACCATGGGATCTCTCTTACCCCCATATGACCCTCTTTTTTTACCCACCATAGACCCCCCCCAATCTTTTACCCGAAGTATCTCTCTTGTCCCCCCCCCATAGAGACTCTTTCTCTTCTTCCCCCCAAAAAAGTGACCCCCTTCTCTCTTCCCCGCATGGGCCCCCCTTTTTCTTTCTCTCTCTTACCCAGCAAAGACCTGTTTCTCTTACCCACCATGTGACCTCTCCCTTTTACCCACCTTGGGCCCTCCTTTTACCCACCATATGCCTCGCTCTCTACCCCCCCAAAGTGCCTCTCCTCTTACCCCCAAGTACCTTCTCTCCTTTACCCCCCATAGTCCCCTCCTCTCTTACCCCCCATAGTGAACTCTCTCTCCTCCCCTTCTTACCCACCATAGTGCCTCTTTCTCTCCCCAAATTGGACCCTTCCCCCGGTCAAAACTGGGGGGCAGGGATAAAAGGCAGGACTTTCTTCTAACCTGGTCCCAGTTCTGGTTTGCATCTGTTTGGCCAGGACAACGACTATAGGAGCAACACAAACAGATCTGGAACCAGGTGGTAGCATGTAGCATTGTAGCATGTAGAGTGTAGCTGATGATGAAAATACTTTCTAACCCAGAGTAGTGTTTACACCCATACTGGGTGCTCCCTCAGTCTAAAGCCACTCTAACAAGTCATAGGTGCAACAATCAGGACCCTATAAACCAACACTTAGTTAGACTACTTCAAGGCATTCTACAGGCTTTTTTTTAAATTATTTTTAAAAAACTCTCACCTTCCAGATCTGATATCCTTCTTCAAAACTGTCCTCAGTTGAGTTGTGAGTGCTTCGTTAGTCAGTCTGATATCTCTTAGAACCTGGACCAGGAACAAGAGTGTCAGCGTAGCGTAGCGTAGCGTAGCGTAGCGTAGCACAGGAAGGGAGCACAGGGTAGTGGATGGCTTGTTGGAGCGGAGGGGAAACCCACAACACACCAGACAGACTACAACTTTATATTATCAACAGCCCCCCCTCATGTGCTCCTAGCGGCACAGAGACAACCCGCTCTCAGTTTGGCTGAGGAGGCCGCCTTGCCGTCTCCTCCTCCTCCTCACCCCTCCTCCCCCTGTCTTGACCTTTTTTGTAGGGGCTTCTTGGCTTGCACTCTCTAAGGGAGGGAGGGAGGGGGAGAGAGGGGAGAGAGGGAGAGAGGGAGAGAGAAGGGAGGGAGGGAGGGAGGGAGGGAGGGAGGGAGGGAGGGAGGGAGAGAGAGAGAGGGAGGGAGAGAGGGAGGGAGGGAGTAGACCCCTGCTGAAGTATGTTTTAAAGACATCCCTCCCTCTCTCTTTCTGTAGCAACAATAAAGACAGAAAGCAGGTGTTTGTGAAAAGAGAGAAAGTCAGAGCCGGTAAGATTTGAGATGGGGTTAAGTTCAACAGGAAGTCAACTTTAGCGGAGAAAGATGGAAATATTTATGGACATGACATCAAAATATACAAGTGTTTATCTTCATGGCTGAGAGTCAGCACATTGGCACGTAGTCATTAGACTGGTATTATCTAGGCATGTGACCCTCATTGAAAAGGTGAGGGAGCGAGCGAGAGATACGTAGAGGTAGGTGGGCAGAGCAGGAGAGCAGGTTTTCTGTTGCAACTATGGCCTATTTATTGCCTTACCTCCATAACTTGCTACATTTGCACACACTGTATATATATTTTCTGTTGTATTTTTTTTGACTTATGTTTTGTTTTACCCCCATATGTAACTCTGTGTTGTTGTTTTTTATCGCACTGCTTTGCTTTATCTTGGCCAGGTCGCAGTTGTAAATGAGAACTTGTTCTCAACTGGCTTACCTGGTTACATAAAGGTGAAATAAAATAAATATAAATAAATGTTCAGTTCTCCCTCTCTCAATTCCAATTCAAAGGGCTTTATTGGCATGGGAATCTTTATTTTCTCTCTCTTTCTCTGTGTTGACACGTCCTCATGGACTGTTGAGGTTTCCCTGTACAGAGATGAACAGTTTTAAAAGGCTTCTAAAGTTTGTCATTTCAATTTTGAAATTTCAGACTTGATTTGCCCCTAACGAAAAATGTATCAATCCCTACAAAAATGGCCATTAATTATAATCCACATAATAAACTGCCTCCAATTTAAGATCCTACATCTGTAACTGATTAAAACCCTGATTATGAGTACTTATATGTTGAATGGTTGCCTCAGGATTGTCAACGGAAACACATTTAAGTCAAACTTGAGTTTCCAACAACCAGAGAACAGTCAGAGCTATGTGTTTAAGAGAGTTGGCACAGTACATACCGTATTGGACATGCCAGGCTGCCCATCCACTGGTTCCTTCATCTCCACTCTCGCTTTTCTCTGAGAGACTATGACTCTGCTGCCCTCCTTTGGCCAGGGATATTCACTGCAGGCCAGGGTTTAGGGTTAGGGTAACGGTCACTGTTTCAAGCTCAGAGCGGTTGACTTTTTCCAGTTTGGGCCTGAGTTTTCCTTGAAGTCCGGTCTGTCTACAGTGTTGTTACTCCAACAGGTCGGCATGAGTTTGTAGAGGAAGTCTGGACATTTATCTGGAGCCGGCATCCTGTAGCAAGCAATGATGTCGCTGTAGCCTGGATCACAGAGAAAAGCCATAAGATCAATGAATCAACCAATCAAATGTATTTATTAAGCCCTTTTTACATCACTAGTTGTCACAAAGTGCCTTAACGGTCGTGAGAGGAAACTTTTCCTGATCCAAACGTTCATTTCTGCCCGACGTAGAATTCTATGCAATTCATTGTCGGGTCTTCAGGCTTTTCAAACCTCTCCTCGGAAACCACCAGCCGTTCCATGTATTTGAACTATTCTAGAACACCTGATTTAACTTGTCAACTAATCATCCAAGCCCTTGAATAGGTGAATCAGGTGAGCTAGTTGAGGGCTAGAACACGGAGAGGTTTGAGAACCACTGGGTGATCATGACATACCTGGATAGGGGTCCCCACCATAGCATCTCGTAGAGCTGATCCCCAAAGGACCAGACATCTGACCTGTTGGAGAAAACGACCGTGGCTCTGAACCCCAAAGGACAAGACATCTGACCTGTTGGAGAAACGACCGTGGCTGATGGCCTCTGGGGAACTCCACTTGCAGGGGACATTCTTCTCCTCAGACACGTAGAAGGGCTCCTGAGGAATGAGGATGTGAAAAGAGATCGAAGGTTCTATGAGCTAGGGACTATGCTAGTCACTCAATGGGATATCCTTCCGCCTGGCGTCAGGATGAGACGAGATATTCATATCAGAGTAATTCCATGCCACGGGGTGTGATGCACGTTCCCCAACCCCCTATAAATGCCTTGGTGCGTAGCATCACTTCCTCGAGACTCTTACAGAGGCTACAAGAGAACCGACGTCTGGACAAGGGTGCGATGTGCACGGTCCAGTAGGGGATCCGACGCCAAAACATCCGGTCCCATTGCATCCTTCAGTAGCTTGGTGAAGAAGTCGGTGGGGCGAGAGCCCATAGTGACCTCTCTCTCTCTCTCTCTCTCTTACCCACCATAGTGACCTCTCTCTCTCTCTTACCCACCATAATGACCTCGCTCTCTCTTACCCACCATAGTGACCTCTCTCTCTCTTACCCACCATAATGACCTCGCTCTCTTACCCACCATAGTGACCTCTCTCTCTCTTACCCACCATTGTGACCTCTCTCTCTCTTACCCACCATAATGACCTCGCTCTCTTACCCACCATAGTGACCTCTCTCTCTTACCCACCATAGTGACCTCTCTCTCTTACCCACCATAGTGACCTCTCTCTCTTACCCACCATAGTGACCCCTCTCTCTTACCCACCATAGTGACCTCTCTCTCTTACCAACCATAATGACCTCGCTCTCTATTACCCACCATAATGACCTCGCTCTCTATTACTCACCATAGTCATCTCTCTCTTACCCACCATAGTGACCTCTCTCTTACCCACCATAGTGATCTCTCTCTCTCTCTCTCTCTTACCCACCATAATGACCTCTCTCTCTTACCCACCATAGTGACCTCTCTCTCTTACCCACCATAGTGACCTCTCTCTCTTACCCACCATAGTGACCTCTCTCTCTTACCCACCATAGTCATCTCTCTCTTACCCACCATAGTGATCTCTCTCTCTTACCCACCATATTGACCTCCCTATCTCTTACCCAGCATAGTGATCTCTCTCTCTTACCCACCATAGAGACCTCTCTCTCTCTCTCTTACCCACCAAAGTGACCTCTCTCTCTCTTACCCAGCATAGTGACCTCTCTCTCTTTCTCTCTCTTACCCAGCATAATGACCTCGCTCTCTTACCCACCATAGTGACCTCTCTCTCTCTTACCCACCATTGTGACCTCTCTCTCTCTTACCCACCATAATGACCTCGCTCTCTTACCCACCATAGTGACCTCTCTCTCTTACCCACCATAGTGACCTCTCTCTCTTACCCACCATAGTGACCTCTCTCTTACCCACCATAGTGATCTCTCTCTCTCTCTCTCTTACCCACCATAATGACCTCTCTCTCTTACCCACCATAGTGACCTCTCTCTCTTACCCACCATAGTGACCTCTCTCTCTTACCCACCATAGTGACCTCTCTCTCTTACCCACCATAGTCATCTCTCTCTTACCCACCATAGTGATCTCTCTCTCTTACCCACCATATTGACCTCCCTATCTCTTACCCAGCATAGTGATCTCTCTCTCTTACCCACCATATTGACCTCCCTATCTCTCTCTTACCCACCAAAGTGACCTCTCTCTCTCTTACCCAGCATAGTGACCTCTCTCTCTTTCTCTCTCTTACCCAGCATAATGACCTCGCTCTCTTACCCACCATAGTGACCTCTCTCTCTCTTACCCACCATTGTGACCTCTCTCTCTCTTACCCACCATAATGACCTCGCTCTCTTACCCACCATAGTGACCTCTCTCTCTTACCCACCATAGTGACCTCTCTCTCTTACCCACCATAGTGACCTCTCTCTCTTACCCACCATAGTGAACTCTCTCTCTCTCACCCATCATAGTGACCTCTCTCTCCTGGTCAACACTGAGGGGACAGTGGATAGAAGGCAGGACTCTTCTTCTAACCTGGTCCCAGTTCTGTTTGCATCTGTTTGGCCTGACAACGACTATAGGAGCAACACAAACAGATCTGGAACCAGGTAGCATGTAGCATGTAGCATGTAGAGTGTAGCTGATGATGAAATACTTTCTAACCCAGAGTAGTGTTACACCATACCTGGGTGCTCCCTCAGTCTAAAGCCACTCTAACAAGTCATAGGTGCAACAATCAGGACCCTATAAACCAACACTTAGTTAGACTACTTCAAGGCATTCTACAGGCTTTTTTTTAAATTATTTTAAAAAACTCTCACCTTCCAGATCTGATATCCTTCTTCAAAACTGTCCTCAGTTGAGTTGTGAGTGCTTCGTTAGGTCAGTCTGATATCTCTTAGAACCTGGACCAGGAACAAGAGTGTCAGCGTAGCGTAGCGTAGCGTAGCGTAGCGTAGCGTAGCGTAGCACAGGAAGGGAGCACAGGGTAGTGGATGGCTTGTTGGAGCGGAGGGGAAACCCACACACACCAGACAGACTACAACTTTATATTATCAACAGCCCCCCTCATGTGCTCCTAGCGGCACAGAGACACCCGCTCTCAGTTTGGCTGAGGAGGCCGCCTTGCCGTCTCCTCCTCCTCCTCACCCCCTCCTCCCCCTGTCTTGACCTTTTTGTAGGGCTTCTTGGCTTGCACTCTCTAAGGGAGGGAGGGAGGGAGAGAGGGAGAGAGGGAGAGAGGGAGAGAGAGAGGGAGGGAGGGAGGGAGGGAGGGAGGGAGGGAGGGAGGGAGGGAGAGAGAGAGAGGGAGGGAGAGAGGGAGGGAGGGGAGTAGACCCCTGCTGAAGTATGTTTAAAGACATCCCTCCCTCTCTCTTTCTGTAGCAACAATAAAGACAGAAAGCAGGTGTTTGTGAAAAGAGAGAAAGTCAGAGCCGGTAAGATTTGAGATGGGGTTAAAGTTCAACAGGAAGTCAACTTTAGCGGAGAAAGATGGAAATATTTATGGACATGACATCAAAAATATACAAGTGTTTATCTTCATGGCTGAGAGTCAGCACATTGGTCACGTAGTCATTTAGACTGGTATTTCTCTAGGCATGTGACCCTCATTGAAAAGGTGAGGGAGCGAGCGAGAGATACGTAGAGGTAGGTGGGCAGAGCAGGAGAGCAGGTTTTCTGTTGCACTATGGCCTATTTATTGCCTTACCTCCATAACTTGCTACATTTGCACACACTGTATATATATTTTCTGTTGTATTTTTTTGACTTTATGTTTTGTTTTACCCCATATGTAACTCTGTGTTGTTGTTTTTTATCGCACTGCTTTGCTTTATCTTGGCCAGGTCGCAGTTGTAAATGAGAACTTGTTCTCAACTGGCTTACCTGGTTACATAAAGGTGAAATAAAATAAATATAAATAAATGTTCAGTTCTCCCTCTCTCAATTCAATTCAAAGGGCTTTATTGGCATGGGAATCTTTATTTTCTCTCTCTTTCTCTGTGTTGACACGTCCTCATGGACTGTTGAGGTTTCCCTGTACAGAGATGAACAGTTTTAAAAAGGCTTCTAAAGTTTGTCATTTCAATTTTGAAATTTCAGACTTGATTTGCCCTAACGAAAAATGTATCAATCCCTACAAAAATGGCCATTAATTATAATCCACATAATAAACTGCCTCCAATTTAAGATCCTACATCTGTAACTGATTAAAACCCTGATTATGAGTACTTATATGTTGAATGGTGCCTCAGGATTGTCAACGGAAACACATTTAAGTCAAACTTGAGTTTCCAACAACCAGAGAACAGTCAGAGCTATGTGTTTAAGAGAGTTGGCTACAGTACATACCGTATTGGACATGCCAGGCTGCCCATCCACTGGTTCCTTCATCTCCACTCTCGCTTTTCTCTGAGAGACTATGACTCTGCTGCCCTCCTTTGGCCAGGGATATTCACTGCAGGCCAGGGTTAGGGTTAGGGTAACGGTCACTGTTCAAGCTCAGAGCGGTTGACTTTTTCCAGTTTGGGCCTGAGTTTCCTTGAAGTCCGGTCTGTCTACAGTGTTGTTACTCCAACAGGTCGGCATGAGTTTGTAGAGGAAGTCTGGACATTTATCTGGAGCCGGCATCCTGTAGCAAGCAATGATGTCGCTGTAGCCTGGATCACAGAGAAAAGCCATAAGATCAATGAATCAACCAATCAAATGTATTTATTAAGCCCTTTTTACATCACTAGTTGTCACAAAGTGCCTTAACGGTCGTGAGAGGAAACTTTCCTGATCCAAACGTTCATTTCTGCCCGACGTAGAATTCTATGCAATTCATTGTCGGGTCTTCAGGCTTTTCAAACCTCTCCTCGGAAACCACCAGCCGTTCCATGTATTTGAACTATTCTAGAACACCTGATTTAACTTGTCAACTAATCATCCAAGCCCTTGAATAGGTGAATCAGGTGAGCTAGTTGAGGGCTAGAACACGGAGAGGTTTGAGAACCACTGGGTGATCATGACATACCTGGATATGGGTCCCCACCATAGCATCTCGTAGAGCTGATCCCCAAAGGACCAGACATCTGACCTGTTGGAGAAACGACCGTGGCTCTGAACCCCAAAGGACAAGACATCTGACCTGTTGGAGAAACGACCGTGGCTCTGAACCCCAAAGGACAAGACATCTGACCTGTTGGAGAAACGACCGTGGCTCTGAACCCCAAAGGACAAGACATCTGACCTGTTGGAGAAACGACCGTGGCTGATGGCCTCTGGGGAACTCCACTTGCAGGGGACATTCTTCTCCTCAGACACGTAGAAGGGCTCCTGAGGAATGAGGATGTGAAAAGAGATCGAAGGTTCTATGAGCTAGGGACTATGCTAGTCACTCAATGGGATATCCTTCCGCCTGGCGTCAGGATGAGACGAGATATTCATATCAGAGTAATTCCATGCCACGGGGTGTGATGCACGTTCCCCAACCCCCTATAAATGCCTTGGTGCGTAGCATCACTTCCTCGAGACTCTTACAGAGGCTACAAGAGAACCGACGTCTGGACAAGGGTGCGATGTGCACGGTCCAGTAGGGGATCCGACGCCAAAACATCCGGTCCCATTGCATCCTTCAGTAGCTTGGTGAAGAAGTCGGTGGGGCGAGAGCCCGCCTCCACCCCTTCTGCCAGACCCACCACGCGAAGGTTATGACGCCTGGATCTGCCCTCCAGGTCGACCACTTTCACAGAAAGCCTCTGCACATTATCCTGCAATGACGTGCATAGCTTCTCTAACTCGTCGATCCTACCAGCGTTGAATTCAGAAGCTTTCTCAAGGTCCACAATACTCTGGCCCTGCGAAGCGACCGTTCGAATGGTGCTCTCGATTTTAGTGTCCAGTTCAGCAATAGTAGCCTTAAGATCCTCCGCTATAGCAACACGTAGTTCTCCCAAAGCCTGGGTAAGTTCTGTAAGTGTCACGTTGTTACCTGTGCCTTCCGCCATGTTTGTCTCGTTGTTTGGTGGGGAGTAGGCCTCTGATGTGGATTTATTGTCCTTTGGTCGCTTATTACTAGGCATTTTCACATAGAAAGTTACAATATTGTATTAGAAAGAAACGTTTGTTGTAACAAGTGCAATAAAGTAAGTTCGGTTAGATTTTTTCGCAAAAAAAGTTGCGGGAGCCTCTCACACACAGCCGTTCACTCCAACATGCTAGCTCCGCCCCCTCAGAAACACAGTCTTAAGAGAGAGATGTTTCCAGTCTATAGCGTCTAACGGTTCGAAGGGATGTCTGGATAGTACTCCAAGAACCAAATCCAAATCCCATTTTGGGAACTTAGGGGGCTCTTGAGGGTCATAATCGACGGACTCCCTTAAGAAACCTTGCCATGAGCGGATGGCTGCCAAGCGGACCATCCTGCTCTTCATCATGACATGCTGAAATGGCTGCTGCGTACACCTTAAGTGTGGATGCAGCCCTGCCAGCATCAAACAAAGACCTCAAGAACTGGAGCACAGTTTTTATGCCTCAAGATTCTGGAGCAACCCTCTGCTCCCCACACCACTGGCAGAACACGCACCAACTCGTGTCATAGGTTGACGTGGTGGACGGGGCCCTGGCACTCTGTAAGATGTTAACAACAGAGGGCTTAAGATCTAAACCAGAGCATTTTCGCTGTTCAGCGGCCAGGCCCACAGCTGTAAGCGGGAGAGATTCGGATGTGCCCTCTGCCTGTGACAATAGGTCTGGCCTCCGAGGTAGTTCAATGCTGTCCCCGCTAGGAGTGACAGTATTGTGCTGAACCAGTGCCGTCTTGGCCATCTCGGGGCAATCAGAAGAACCTGGTGGCCCGCTTCCCTGATTCGGGATCGGGGGGGGGAAGGCGTATAGCCTCTTCCTCTGCAACTCGTGGGCCAGGGCATCCTCGGCCACTCGTGGGCCAGGGGGGCACTGTGTGTTCATCTCTGAGGCAATCAGATCCACCTCCGCTTCCCCAAAGAATCCCCACATGCGACTCACTATTCAGGGATGTAGTCGCCACTCCCCTTCCGGAGTGTTCCCTAGACAGCATGTCCGCTGCAGTGTTCAGGATCCCTGGGAGGTGTACAGCACTTATTGAAGCCAGATTCTTCTGTGACCACAGCAGAAGGGTGTGTGCCATCTGGTGGAGGCGGATGGAACCCAGACCCCCTTGGTGGTTCATGTACTCTACCACTGTGGTGCTGTCTGTCTGTACCAGCACATGTTCATCCCGCAGTTGTGGGAGAAATTTGACCAGACTGCTCTCAACTCCAGCATGTTGATGTGGAGTTTGGACCAGCTGGGGCTCCATGTCCCGCCCTCTCCCTCAATATTGGTCCCCAGCCTGTCAAGGAGGCATCTGTTTGAACCAGTTCCCTCCAATGGACTCTGCCCAGGTGTATCCCTCCTGAAAGGAATTTCAGGGATCGCCATCTTGCCAGTGCTCGTGTGCATTCCTTGGACACAGTCAGGTGACAATACCTGTGTACCTTGGGATGTAAACCCTGAGCATTGAACCACCTCCACAGGGGTCTCAAGTGTAGAAGGCCCAATGGGGTCAAAAGAGAGGCTGCGGAGAGGAGACCCATCAGTCTCTGACACTGAAGAGCAGTCACCTTCTGATCTTGGACAAAAGTATTGAGGTGAACTACAATTTCTGGACTCGCTCTTCGGTGAGGTGAGCCCTCATTAGAGACGAGTTGATCTGCATGCCCACCAACATTACAGTTTTTTTTTTATGTTCAACCTGAGGCCTAGCTCTGAGATGTACTTCAGGAGAGATGTCGTGTCTGCTGCTGACTGTTCTCGGGACAGAGCGCAGATTAGCCAATCATCTAGGTAATTTAATACTATCATCCCTTGTGATGCTAAAACGGCATCCATGCATTTTGTGATGAATGTTCTTGGTGCCGAAAGGTAACACTTGTACAAAGCGCAGGAACTTCCTGTGAGCCGGGTGGATCGGTCCGTGGAAATAGGCATCTTTTAGGTCGACAGTGGTGTACCACTGGCCTGGGCTGAAAGCCTGTAGGATGTGGGACGGAGATACAGTGGGGAAAAAAGTATTTAGTCAGCCACCAATTGTGCAAGTTCTCCCACTTAAAAAGATGAGAGAGGCCTGTAATTTTCATCATAGGTACACGTCAACTATGACAGACAAAATGAGAAAAATAAATCCAGAAAATCACATTGTAGGATTTTTAATGAATTTATTTGCAAATTATGGTGGAAAATAAGTATTTGGTCAATAACAAAAGTTTCTCAATACTTTGTTATATACCCTTTGTTGGCAATGACACAGGTCAAACGTTTTCTGTAAGTCTTCACAAGGTTTTCACACACTGTTGCTGGTATTTTGGCCCATTCCTCCATGCAGATCTCCTCTAGAGCAGGGATGTTTTGGGGCTGTCGCTGGGCAACACAGACTTTCAACTCCCTCCAAAGATTTTTATGGGGTTGAGATCTGGAGACTGGCTAGGCCACTCCAGGACCTTGAAATGGTTCTTACGAAGCCACTCCTTCGTTGCCCGGGCGGTGTGTTTGGGATCATTGTCATGCTGAAAGACCCAGCCACGTTTCATCTTCAATGCCCTTGCTGATGGAAGGAGGTTTTCACTCAAAATCTCACGATACATGGCCCCATTCATTCTTTCCTATACACGGATCAGTCGTCCTGGTCCCTTTGCAGAAAAACAACCCCAAAGCATGATGTTTCCACCCCCATGCTTCACAGTAGGTATGGTGTTCTTTGGATGCAACTCAGCATTCTTTGTCCTCCAAACACGACGAGTTGAGTTTTTTACCAAAAAGTTATATTTTGGTTTCATCTGACCATATGACATTCTCCCAATCCTCTTCTGGATCATCCAAATGCACTCTAGCAAACTTCAGACGGGCCTGGACATGTACTGGCTTAAGCAGGGGGACACGTCTGGCACTGCAGGATTTGAGTCCCTGGCGGCATAGTGTGTTACTGATGGTAGGCTTTGTTACTTTGGTCCCAGCTCTCTGCAGGTCATTCACTAGGTCCCCCGTGTGGTTCTGGGATTTTTGCTCACCGTTCTTGTGATCATTTTGACCCCACGGGGTGAGATCTTGCGTGGAGCCCCAGATCGAGGGAGATTATCAGTGGTCTTGTATGTCTTCCATTTTTGATTTCTTCAAACCAAGCTGCTTACCTATTGCAGATTCAGTCTTCCCAGCCTGGTGCAGGTCTACAATTTTGTTTCTGGTGTCCTTTGACAGCTCTTTGGTCTTGGCCATAGTGGAGTTTGGAGTGTGACTGTTTGAGGTTGTGGACAGGTGTCTTTTATACTGATAAGTTCAAACAGGTGCCATTAATACAGGTAACGAGTGGAGGACAGAGGAGCCTCTTAAAGAAGAAGTTACAGGTCTGTGAGAGCCAGAAATCTTGCTTGTTTGTAGGTGACCAAATACTTATTTTCCACCATAATTTGCAAATACATTCATAAAAAATCCTACAATGTGATTTTCTGGAATTTGTTTTCTCAATTTGTCTGTCATAGTTGACGTGTACCTATGTTGAAAATTACAGGCCTCTCTCATCTTTTTAAGTGGGAGAACTTGCACAATTGGTGGCTGACTAAATACTTTTTTTCCCCACTGTAGCATCTTGAAGGGGAGGGTTTTCAAGCACCGGTTGAGAGGCCTGAAGTCCAGGATGGGGCGAAAGCCGCCATCCCGCTTGGGGACTAGGAAATATACTCCATTGAACCCACTGTGCTGTTCTGATGGTTCGAGTTGTCTGATTGCATTCTTCTCCAGCAGGGAGGCAATCTCCAGTTGGAAAGCTTCTCTTTTGAGGGGGTCGGCTGTTGTAGTTGACCACACCCCTCTGAATGGTGGTGGCCGACATCGGAACTGTAGTTTGTACCCCTGTAGTACTGTATCCAGCACCCAGGGGGACTCCACAAGCTCCTCCCACTTTTGCTCGATGGGCGTGGGAGAAGTGGCCGACGCCGAGGCCACACCCATCAGGATGACTGAGGGGACCCGTCCTTCTTCGGAGCAGAGGGACGGTGCTTGTTATGCCACTGCATGTGCTGGTGGTCTCTGCAGGGTCTCTCTGTCCTTCCTCAGCTTAGCCTTTTGGTCCAAAATGGCGTCCACACCAGGTTCCAAACTTCTTCCCTTTTAAGAATGATGGAGGCCACTGTGTTCTTAGGGACCTTCAATGCTGCAGAAATGTTTTGGTACCCTTCCCCAGATCTGTGCCTCAACACAATCCTGTCTCAGAGCTCTACGGACATTTCTTTCGACCTCACGGTTTGGTTTTTGCTCTGACATGCAATGTCAGCTGTGGGACCTTATATAGACAGGTGTGTGCCTTTCCAAATCATGTCCAATCAATTGAATTTACCACAGGTGGACTCCAATCAAGTTGTAGGAACATCTCAAGGATGATCAATGGAAACAGGATGCACCTGAGCTCAATTTCGAGTGTCATAGCAAAGGGTCTGAATACTTATATTTATTTATTTTAAATTACATTTACAAAGATTTCTAAAAAACAGTTTTTGCTTTGTCATTATGGGGTATTGTGTGTAGATTGATGAGTATTTTTTATTTATTTAATCAATTTTAGAATAAGGCTGTCACGTAACAAAATGTGGAAAAAGTCAAGGGGTCTGAATAATTTCCGAAGGCACTGTATTTACAAAAGTATATGGACTCCCCTTCAAATTAGTCGGCTATTTCAGCCACACCCCTTGCTGACGGGTGTATAAAATAGAGCACACATATATGCAATCTCCATAGACAAACATTGGCAATAGAATGGCCTTACTGAAGAGCTCAGTGACTTTCAACGTGGCACTGTCATAGGATGCCACCTTTCCAACAAGTCAGTTTGTCATATTTCTGCCCTGCTAGAGCTGCCCCGGTCAACTGTAAGTGCTGTTATTGTAAAGTGGAAACATCTAGGAGCAACAACGGCTCAGCCGCGAAGTGGTAGGCCACACAAGCTCACAGAACGGGGCTCACAGAACGGGACCGCTGAGTGCTGAAGCGTGTTGCGAGTAAAAATCGCCTGTCCTCGGTTGCAACACTCACTACCGAGTTCCAAACTGCCTCTGGAAGCAACGGCAGCACAAGAACTGTTCGTCGGGAGCTTTATGAAATGGGTTTCCATAGCAGAGCAGCCGCACACAAACCTAAGATCACCACGTGCAATGCCAAGCGTCAGCTGGAGTCGTGTAAAGCTCGCTGCCATTGGACTCTGGAGCAGTGGAAACGTGCTCTCTGGAGTGATTAATCATGCTTCACCATCTGGCAGTCCGACGGACGAGTACGGGTTTGGCGGATGCCAGAAGAACGGCATCTGCCCCAATGCATAGTGCCAACTGTAAAGTTTGGTGGAGGAGGATAATGATCTGGGGCTGTTTTTCATGGTTCGGGTTAGGCCCCTTAGTTCCAGGAAGGGAAATCTTAACGCTACAGCATACGATGACATTCTAGACGATTCTGTGCTTCCAACTTTGTGGCAACAGTTTGGGGAAGGCCCTTTTCTGTTTCAGCATGATAATGCCCTCGTGCACAAAGCGAGGTCCATCCAAAAATGGTTTGTTGATATCTGTGTGGAAGAACTTGACTGGCCTGCACAGAGCCCTGACCTCAACCCCATCGAACTCCTTTGGGATGAATTGGAACGCCGACTGCGAGCCAGGCCTAATCGCCCAACATCAGTGCCCAACCTCACTAATGCTCTTGTGAGCTCCCGAAGGTGGCGCAGTGGTCTAAGGCTGTGCCACTAGAGATCCTGGTTCGAGTCCAGGCTCTGTCGCAGCCGGCCGCGACTGGGAGACCCATGGGCGGCGCACAATTGGTCCAGCGTCGTCCAAGGTAGGGGAGGGTTTGGCCAGCAGGGATGTGGGTTCGTTTCCCACGGGGGGCCAGTATGAAAAAATAAAAAAATAAACATGTATGCGTTCACTAACTGTAAGTTGCTCTGGATAAGAGTGTCTGCTAAATGACTAAAATGTAAATGTAAGTCCCGCAGCAATGTTCCAACATCTAGTGGAAAGCCTTCCCAGAAGAGTGGAGGCTGTTATAGCAGCAAAGGGGGGGACCAACTCCATATTATTGCCCATGATTTTGGAATGAGATGTTCGATGAGCAGGTGTCCACATACTTTTGGTCATGTAGTGTATGTGTTATGTCACACACCACTGCTCTAAGCCTAGAATCACATAAGACAGGAAATGCAAAACATTTCACGCACGCACACACACACACACACACACACACACACACACACACACACACACACACAGAAAGGAAAGGAAAATCATCAATCAAATGAGTTTCAGTTGATGTGGTCCTCTGTAGCTCAATTGGTAGAGCACGGCGCTTGTAACGCCAGTGGGTTCGTTCCCCCGGGACCACCCATACGTAAAAATGTATGCACACATGACTGTAAGTCGCTTTGGATAAAATCGTCTGCTAAATGGCATATTATTATATGTGAACAGAAGTAAAAAAAAATAAAAAATAACATGTTGTACTTTGAGATATAACGGTCAAACAAACTTGGCCATCTTTTCCTCTAGGCAGCAAAGACGATGATTGGTATTTGTGGGTAAATGCATAACCTACCTACCTTTCAATTACCTGTCAACCCTCAGATATCGATTTACTACAACAACTGATCTCACGGTACACAGCAAACAGAGAGGAGGAGCTGACATGTTCCCTTCCTGTATATGATCTAAAGCTCAGAATCCGTATTGAACTCCTTTTTATAGTACAGTCAGATGATCATGATGACGATCACAATCAACACAACACAACCACGCTTGGGGCAAATCTGGAATCGCACCCTATCCCCTACATAGTGCTTTACGTTTAGCCAGAGTCCTAAAGTAGTAAGGGGTTTCAGATACCAACCCCGAGTCATAATCGTAGCCTTGCGAATCTGAGTGTTCTGTACCGTTCTTGAGAATCTTTGATTGCCACGTTGACGCTGTTCTTCCACTTGCCCCGGTGGACGTCAGCAAAGATCTGCCACGTTGACGCTGTTCTTCCACTTGCCCCGGTGGACGTCAGCAGAGATCCCGCTGCCCAGCTGCTCTCCCAGGGTGATCTTCTCCTTGGGGATCTCCCACTCATCCACTGTGGAGTGGGACAGGTCCTGGGGCACTGGCTCTTTCTGTGTTATAACCTTGGAGTTTTTAATGATCTGATACAATGTGGTTCTGCTGGACACTTAAAGACATTTGTCTTAGATATGTCACGACTAAGTTGAAATGCCTCTTATTTATTATGATGTTTTGCACTGGACTCTAACCACACACACACACACACACACTCACACACTCACACACTCACACACTCACACTCACACACACAACACACACACACACACACAGTGACAGTACACACAACACACACACACACAGAGATTCATACTCTAAAGTTAATGAAGCATGGCAATAGAAGGCGTAGTGGAGTCAGGTAGATACTCACAGCTTTGCGTTGACAGAGTCTCCCCTTGCCAGGTAGTTATTTGGCACAATCCCCCTTGCCAAAACGCGACCATTCTTGCCTATTCTACGCGCAGTCCACCAGTCTCCGGATCGACTGATCACAATGAACAGATCTCACTTCCTTGTGAATGGGCACCCCGACTTCATTACCACAATGCGTCTTGGATAGACTATGTCTTTCTTTCCCCTTCTCTCTCTCTCTCTCTCTCTCTCTCTCTCTCTCTCTCTCTCTCTCTCTCTCTCTCACTCTCTTCCGCTCTTCCTCTCTCTCTCTCGTTCTCTCTCTTGCTCTCTCTCTCTCACTCTCTCTCTCTTTCACTCTTCCTCTCTCATTCTCTCTCTCTCTCTCGCTCTCTCTCTCTTTCGCTCTTCCTCTCTCTTTCTCTCTCTCTCTCTCGCTCTCTCTCTTTCTCTCTCTTACACACACACACAAACACACGTAGTCTGGGTGACATACAACAAATATTTGTTTTATATTGTATCATACTTGTGTCTGTACAGTAAGTATTATGTAATGTCTTTATTATAGCTACTTATTTATATTACGTTATTATGTTTGTGGTTACAGTTGTCAGGAAGTGCATGGTCAGGCTAATTAGAACTTATCCTCCCTGTGTTTTCCAGTCAGTGCTCATATCAAAATCACAAAACATTTGTCATTAGGATAAGTTTGATCGTGTAGCCTAGGTACCATGTGGATCAGATGGTAGAGCATGGCGCTTGCAACGCCAGGGTTGTGGGTTTGATTCCCATGGGGGACCAGTAGGAAGAAATAAAAGTATGAAAATGTAGGTACTCACTACTGTAAGTCGCTCTGGATAAGAGCGTCTTCTACAGTGAGGGGAAAAAAGTATTTGATCCCCTGCTGATTTTGTACGTTTGCCCACTGACAAAAACATGATCAGTCTATAAGTTTAATGGTAGGTTTATTTGAACAGTGAGAGACAGTATAACATCAAAAAAATCCTGAAAAAACGCATGTAAAAAATGTTATAAATTGATTTGCATTTTAATGAGGGAAATAAGTATTTGACCCCCTCTCAATCAGAAAGATTTCTGGCTCCCAGGTGTCTTTTATACAGGTAACGAGCTGAAATTAGGAGCACACTCTTAAAGGGAGTGCTCCTAATCTCAGTTTGTTACCTGTATAAAAGACACCTGTCCACAGACGCAATCAATCAAATCAGATTCCAAACTCTCCACCATGGCCAAGACCAAAGAGCTCTCCAAGGATGTCAGGGACAAGATTGTAGACCTACACAAGGCATGGAATGGGCTCCAAGACCATCGCCAAGCAGCTTGGTGAGAAGGTGACAACAGTTGGTGCGATTATTCGCAAATGGAAGAAACACAAAATAACTGTCAATCTCCCTCGGCCTGGGGCTCCATGCAAGATCTCACCTCGTGGAGTTGCAATGATCATGAGAACGGTGAGGAATCAGCCCAGAACTACACGGGAGGATCTTGTCAATGATCTCAAGGCCGCTGGGACCATAGTCACCAAGAAAACAATTGGTAACACACTACGCCGTGAAGGACTGAAATCCTGCAGCGCCCGCAAGGTCCCCCTGCTCAAGAAAGCACATATACAGGCCCGTCTGAAGTTTGCCAATGAACATCTTTATGATTCAGAGGAGAACTGGGTGAAAGTGTTGTGGTCAGATGAGACCAAAACTGAGCTCTTTGCCATCAACTCAACTCGCCGTGTTTGGAGGAGGAGGAATGCTGCCTATGACCCCAAGAACACCATCCCCACGGTCAAACATGGAGGTGGAAACATTATGCTTTGGTGGTGTTTTTCTGCTTAGGGGACAGGACAACTTCACCGCATCAAAGGGACGATGGACGGGCCATGTACCGTCAAATCTTGGGTGAGAACCTCCTTCCCTCAGCCAGGGCATTGAAAATGGGTGGTGGATATGTATTCCAGCATGACAATGACCCAAAACACACGGCCAAGCCAACAAAGGTGTGGCTCAAGAAGAAGCACATTAAGGTCCTGTAGTGGCCTAGCCAGTCTCCAGACATTAATCCCATAGAAAATCTGTGGAGGGAGCTGAAGGTTCGAGTTGCCAAACGTCAGCCTCGAAACCTTAATGACTTGGAGAAGATCTGCAAAGAGGAGTGGGACAAAATCCCTCCTGAGATGTGTGTAAACCTTGTGGCCAACTACAAGTAACATCTAAACTCTGTGATTGCCAACAAGGGTTTTGCCACCAAGTACTAAGTCATGTTTTGCAGAGGGGTCAAATACTTATTTCCCTCATTAAAATGCAAATCAATTCATAAAATTTTTGACATGCATTTTTTCTGTATTTCTTTTTGTTATTCTGTCTCTCACTGTTCAAATAAACCTACCATTGAAATTATAGACTGATCATGTCTTTTTCAGTGGGCAAACGTAAAAAATCAGCAGGGGATCAAATACTTTTTTCCCTCACTGTAAATGACTAAAATGTAAGTCATTTTCCTATAATCAGTGCTCATCATAAGACGTCTTATCAACGTTTTCACAAAGTTAACTGTCCCACATTGGACAAAATCCACACTAGGCTACAGAAAGAGGAGGTGTTCTAGGTCAGTAAGGTGTGGGCAGCTGACATTAAGGTCTGAAAAGCCCTTGCACACCGGGCAACATTTTTTGTAGCTATTTTCACCTACACACAATTAAGGGACCAGAAGGACCAGACTACTGGAATTCTTTGCATTTTGGTTATCAGTAAAAATATATATATCACCTGCCCGATGGGGTAACCACAGAGCAGGCACAACTTGCGCAATGCTCAGGCCACTTACACCGGGCAATAGGGCAACCCTTAATGTAAATCCCTTTGTGGGCATCCAGCACAGTTACAGTAATACTATCACTTATAGTAGTAATACTATACCACCAGACCTGGTTCAAATACTAGAAAAATATTTGTTCAAATACTAGAAAAATATTTGTTCAAATACTAGAAAAATATTTGTTCAAATACTAGAAAAATATTTGTTCAAATACTAGAAAAATATTTGCTTGAGTCTGCCTGGGGCGCCAGATAGGCGGGTTTTTACAGTTTTGGGACTTTTCTATTGGTTTATTAAAGCCAGGCAAACTCAACCGGGCACATATTTAAATTAAGTATTTGAAACCCAGGTCTGAATACCACCAAAGATAGGCTACAATATATGTTCTATTCAATTCTGTAAATACCATTGATTTACTCGACAGACCGACCGACCGACAGACCGACCGACCGACCGACCGACCGACCGACCGACCGACCGACCGGACCGCCCGACCGACCGACCTACCGTCCCTACCTGACCTACCTACCCTCCTCCCACCTGACCTACCCTACCCCGACCTGCACCTACAGACAGATCAGACAGACATACAGACAAGACAGACAACGACATACCTACCTACAGCCGCAGACAGCAGACAGACAACAGACAGAATACAGAGAGAGAAGAGAGAGCGATAGAGAGAGAGAGAGAGAGAGAGAGAGAGAGAGAGAGAGAGAGCGAGAGAGAGAGAAAGAGATAGAGAGAGAGAGAGAGAGAGAGAGAGTAGAGCGAGAGAGAGATAGAGAGAGGAAGATGAGGAGAGAGAGAGCGGAAGAGAGAGGCGCCTGCTGTGTGTGTGTGGTCCTATAGTCCCGTGTAGCCTCAGTTGGTAGAGCATGGCGCTTGCAACGCCAGGGTTGTGGGTTCGATTCCCACGGGGGGCCAGTATGAAATGTATGAACTCACTAACTGTAAGTCGCTCTGGATAAGAGCGTCTGCTAAAAATTACTAAAATGTAAAAACATACAGTCTATGGTTGGGTCCCACAGTCTATGTGTAACCGGTCTGAAATGGCTAGCTAGTTAGCGGTGCGCGCTAGTAGCATTTCAATCGGTGACGTCACTTGCTCTGAGACCTTGAAGTAGTTGTTTCCCTTGCTCTGCAAGAGCCGCGGCTTTTGTGGAGGGACAGGTAACGGTGCTTTCGAGGGTGACTGTTGTCGATGTGTGCAGAGGGTCCCTGGTTCAAGCCCAGGTTGGGGGCGAGGAGAGGGACGGAAGCAACACTGTTACATATGGTTGGGTCCCACAGTC
Organism: Coregonus sp. 'balchen'; assembly: GCA_902810595.1. Classification (NCBI taxonomy): domain Eukaryota; kingdom Metazoa; phylum Chordata; class Actinopteri; order Salmoniformes; family Salmonidae; genus Coregonus; species Coregonus sp. 'balchen'. Next base: position 5,146,591 of record LR778282.1, read on the forward strand.
TATGGTTGGGTCCCTCAGTCTATGGTTGGATCCCACAGTCTATGGTTGGGTCCCTCAGTCTATGGTTGGATCCTACAGTCTATGGTTGGATCCCACAGTCTATGGTTGGGTCCCACAGTCTATGGTTGGATCCCACAGTCTATGGTTGGATCCTACAGTCTATGGTTGGATCCTACAGTCTATGGTTGGGTCCTATAGTCTATGGTTGGGTCCCACAGTCTATGGTTGGATCCTACAGGCTCACAGATGGCAGCCAGGGCTTGTGGAAGTGAGAGCTTGATTGGAGATTCACAAGTCATGTGTGTGTGTGTGTGCGTGTGTGTGTTAGTTGGTTTCAGCCCCAATAGTCCTCTCACATCACAATCCAGCTCGGTAGATGGCGGTAATGCACCATATGTGTTAGTTTACACATCGTCAAACAAAACAAAGAAGAAAATCGACACGGAAGTGATTATTACATGGGTTATTAGAGACGGAAGAGGAAGCGAGACACCCCACTCCCTATTCTTTTCTGGTTACATTACAGTCAATGAAATAAGCAGACCAGACCCAGCTGCTATTGCATTGGTGTCTATGGGAGAACCACCCCGTTAAGCAGATCGGAACTGACTATTTTTTCAACGGTAAACGGACTGAGTGAACCATCTTCATTTATCCACTATCTTCGGTTGTTATATTTCCGAGAAGCTATCTGCTAAAATGGCTAAGCTAACGTCTTTATTTGTGATCTTATTGTCTTTATTTTGCATTAGTGAAGCTGTCTTCGAAGATCAAGTTGGAAAGTTTGATTGGTATGTAGCTAGCTATCTAACGTTGAGAAAGTCCATTGATTCTGCTATGCAGCTAACGTAAGCTAATGCTATGTGCTAACCATTGACAGCGTCCGATATGGTTGATCATAGGCGAAAAGCCAGTAGTCCTCCGGGGTCGGGTTCGTTCAATAGGTAGCCCTGTCATGTCTGCACCCGTGTCGACAGTCTCTTGTTGGAAGATATAGCTAATCACTAACGAATGTAAATGCGTTTTCGGATTGCTTCCTCTTCTTTACTGGGGTTAAGGATCCATGGGGGAAAGAGACCCATTTCCCCCAGATTTGTCCCATGTGCTCCTTCAGGTGACCAGTGTATTTGCAGATATGATACTGTCCAAATGCCACAGTAACGAAGAGGATGATGTACATTGGTGATTGATTAACTAAAGTCAAAATAGCTAGCTATATTTCAACAGCAGACTGTCTGACTAAAAATATTATATATTTTTTCTATTTCCAGGAGACAGCAGTATGTGGGTAAGACACTCTTTGCCCACTTTGAGTCGAATACACAGTCATCTAAAAAGCTATTTCTCGCTACCGACAAGAATATCTTTGCCTCTTTCAACTCCAGGACTGGAGATCTCTGTGAGTATTTGTAATTTTCTCTTTTACTCTGAAGTCTGTGACAAAATGTATAAAAAATGGAGTTGAATATCATATTTATCATCCATAGAGTTCATTATTTTTCATTCCTACTTTACAGTTTGGAGACATGTGGACAAGACTGGACCAGAGGGAGCCATAGACACACTTCTGCTGCATGGACAAGGTGACTATAGCCTTTTAAACGTTTTGTTGTAGACTTGCCTAGTTTCTTGGCCTAGCTAACATAACCGTGTTGTACAGAGTCAATTATATTGGCTTTTCCCCATCTTTGACAGTGGATATTTGAATGACTGTTTTTACGTCTTCTCTAGATGCTCTGATGGTGGTTGGAGATGGTCGTCTGCTCCGTTCCTGGGACACAAACATTGGCGGGCTGAACTGGGAGGCCGTGCTGGATACTGGCAGGTGTGTGCGCGCGCATGTGGTGTGTGTGTGTGTGTGTCTCTCTCTCTGTGTGTTCGTGTGCAGATGACCTGTTCCCCATTAACTGCAGTTTATAGCTGAGAGACACTTTAATAGAAATGGACATCTTTGATTTTTTTAGAGATTTCGACAGATGACTAACTGCTCATAATGTCCACCTCTATCTCAGCTTCCAGGCTGCGTGTTTTGTGGCAGTACAGGACACCGTAAAGCATGTGGTGGTGCTGAAGAAAGCCGCCATCTCTCTCCACTACCTCTCCAATGGACACCAGAAATGGGTGGAGAACCTGCCTGACAGGTAGCTACGGTAGGACCACTGGTGCTGTCTGGGACCAGACATGGGTTCAAATGGTATTTTGTTTTATTTCAAATGCTTTAGCTGCACTTGATGTCGCTTACCTGACGCAATGGAGCCAATCAAATGGAGCCAAAAGTGCAAGCCCTGCCCATCTGGCAATCCGTAAAGGCTCAATCTAATGCTCAAAGTCTCTAAAATATTTCAAATAGTATTTGAACCCAGTCTACAGCACGTAGGTAATATGCATTTCATTTCAGGACTTTGCATGTGGTAAACGGATCTAGTAAGTATTTTCTATCCCCCACAGTGATGCAGTCCAGTACCAGGCAGTGTACTCTGGGGGAGAAGAGGATGTCTATGTGTTGGGGGTGGTTCCTAACTCTCACCTCACTATCATAGCCTACAGCCTAGAGGATGGAGAGATCATCAAGCAGGTAACTGGACTAGAACTGTCATCAAACCTTAATTGGCAACCATTAAAATTCATAAAAGGTGTCATGAAAGGGCCCGTTTTCCAGAGGCAGATTAAGCCTAGGCCTGGATTTAAAAAAAACATCTTTGCTTTTTCAGTCTAGGAGGAAACTGAATCTGTGTCTGGGAAACCAGCCCAAAGGGTTACTCCTCCATCAGTATCTACACTGTGTCTGTTGTTTGTCTGTAGCCTGTACACATGTCCTGTCTCTAACCCACTGATTCCTGTCTGTTGTCGTCCTCAGAGGTCAGTTGAAGCCCCGTGGCTGTCCAGTGTTGAGTCCAGCTGCATGGTGGTTGGTCGGGGGGTGCTGATGTGTGTGGACCCCGCCTCTCTCTCCCTCTACACCCTCCCTATACAGGCCGAGGAGACGTCACAGTTCAGCCAGATCCTGCTACGGGTACTGTACCGACACAACCTTTTCGTTCAGTGAGCCAGTGCTTGATGGTACCAGAGAGGTTTGGAAACTGAGAGTCATAACATGCGATTGCAGGGGTTAAAGTTCTCTGTCACTGCGACTGATTTCCGTCATATGTATGCACCCCAGGCCATGTTTTTTTAACCTAAAATAATAATTTACTCAAACATCATGCATATGACGGAAATCTGTATATGTGTATATATATGATAATGGACCTGTATATTTTCAAATAACTGCCCCTTTTCTGGCCTGCAAAACGATTCTGACAAACAAATCGGTCATAATAAAATCTGAGCGGCCCTCCGTAAAATGTAGAAATCCCAATGTGTCCCTTGAGCCAAAAAGTTTGCCCGCCGATCTTAAGTTTCAGTCATGGGATTTGTTTTTGCTTTAACCTCTGCGATTTAAAGGAGAACTCCACTCAAAAATGATATTTTGCTTCTTTTTTTTCATTAGTCCACTGTTAAAATATTCCCAAAATGTTTTGCATGTCAGCAGTCAAGTTTTCAAGATGTTGGACTTTTCAAGAAGCAAAGTGTCACTTGTCACATCATCATGATGAAAAACACATCATGATGATGCAAAACACATCATGATGATGTGGCAAGTGACACTTTGTTTCTTGAAAACTTGACTGCTGACATGCAAAACATTTAGGGAATGTATCAACAGCTCAGCTGGTAGAGCACGGCGCTTGTAACGCTAAGGTAGTGGGTTCGATCCCCGGGACCACCCCATACACAAAAAAAAAAAATGTATGCACGCATGACTGTAAGTCGCTTTGGATAAAAGCGTCTGCTAAATGGCATATTATTATTATTATTATTATTATATCGTCAGATGGCATCACACATACGCGACACTCAACTCTCAACTGATTTGTCTCATTTTAAAAATGGAGGGTTTGCTGATCTGCCTAACTCTAGTTCCTAATTCTGAAAATCACTCCGCTCTCAGTAGCTATGACGCACTGGCTACTACGGCAAACCATGCTCGATCAGCTGAGCAAACTTGCTTCCAGCTAGCAGCCTAGTGCAAGCTTGTTTGAAGGGCCATACGCTAGCTAGTTTGCCAGCTCGTTGATGAAGTTGTACGGCACCAAGTTTATGGGACTGTTCTAAAGAAATCAGCATGTATCCGACTGACAGCTGGCACTGCGTCTCGCTACTTTGGAACAGTTGGCCAACGTGATGACATCAGAGAGCAGTCAGCTGTGCTGTAGAACTCGGCGCACTAGTCACAGCAGAAACGATACCATGAAAACTCATTTGTAAAATTAGCTAGAACTTCACTACACTAGCTAGCTAGGTTGTGTATTCAGCATTGAGTGTGAACTGGCGTTGTTAGCATCCCTGCCTTTTTGTTTCATATGGGTTGATTTGAGACTGGGTCAGCCAGCAAGCAGACCCTAGCTAGCTAACGTTATCGTGTTAGCTAATTTTCATGCACATTTCAATTTTTATAAATACTGATTCATCTCCCGTCTGGATTACTGCAACTCGCTGTTGGCTGGGCTCCCTGCCTGTGCCATTAAACCCTTACAACTCATCCAGAACGCTGCAGCCCGTCTGGTGTTCAACCATCCCAAGTTCTCTCACGTCACCCCGCTCCTCCGCACACTCCACTGGCTTCCAGTTGAAGCTCGCATCCGCTACAAGACCATGGTGCTTGCCTACGGAGCTGTGAGGGGAACGGCACCTCTGTACCTTCAGGCTCTGATCAGTCCCTACACCCAAACGAGGGCATTGCGTTCTTCCACCTCTGGCCTGCTGGTCTCCCTACCTCTGCGGAAGCACAGTTCCCGCTCAGCCCAGTCAAAACTGTTCGCTGCTATGGCACCGCCAGGACAGTCACTGACCACCTTCCGGAGACACTTGAAACCCTACCTCTTTAAGGAATACCTGGAATAGTATAGCAGTAATCCTTCTACCCCACCCCCACAAAAAATTAAATAATGTCTTTAAAATTACCACAAAAAAAATATATATATAAAACAAATGAAAAAAAAATATATATATTTTTTTATATATATATATAAAAATAAAATGAAAATTAATAAAAAAAAAAAAAAAATATATATATATATATATATATATATATATATATATATATATATATCTATATATATATATATATATATATATATATATATAAAACAAATGAAAATTAAAAAATATATTTAACAAAATGGTAAAGTGGTTGTCCCACTGGCTATCATAAGGTGAATGCACCAATGTGTAAGTGGCTCTGGATAAGAGCGTCTGCTAAATGACTTCCATGTAATTCTACCACCATAAACCACCTTAGCTAGACGTAGAATCAGGTGGTGAAGACTTGCTCATAAATAAATCTACAGGCTTATAGTGTCTGGTCAGATTAACTCTGACTCTTTTGAGGATGAAAGGGGGTTCAGTGGACGATGTCACCTTGGTAACATTTCCGAATGTTAGAACAGCAGCAGCCAAACTTATCTTTAGCTATCCCATAACTGCAGGCGGGAGACAATGCAGTGGACTAATGGAGAAAAAAAAAATACCATTTTGTTTTTCAGTGGATTTTTCCTTTAAATCCTGTGAATACCTTGTGGATTAATTTGTCACTCTCCCGTTGATGCTATTGCTTATTGAGTGGAAATGATCTGCATTGATCTGCAAAATGAATGACCAATATCTTTTACAATTACTGTTTGTAATTACTGTTGATCAATTTTCCAACTCCCTCCCCACAGTCTCTGGATCTGGAGGTGTCCCCAGGCTTCCAGCCCGTCCTGGTGTCCAGCCAGCCCCACCCGGCCCGCTCCCCACTCTCAGAGTTCTTTCTCCAGCTAGGACCAGATCACCACATCCTGCTGCAGCTCCATGATGATGGATCCACCATCGCTCCACTCAGAGACTTCCAGCCGGTACAGATTAATTCATTCATTCATTCATTAATTTGTTTATTCAATATAGTTCAATTCAATACACTTAATTCATCACAGACAGACAATTTATTAATGTCACTGATTCCTTGTTTTTGATCCAGTTATACCATACAGTATACCATATCTGTGGAGTTTGATTACCGATTATATTTTAATTTTCCTGTACTACAAGTCTCTCTGGATAGTGCATCTGCTGTGAACAAGATTTTACCTCAAACGTTGTCGGTTGGAAGGTCAGTGAAACTGAATGAGTTCTAACGGGAGATAATACACGTTTCCATGTTTTTACAGGCGTTCTTGGTCTCATTTGCCACCACAGGGGAGAAGACCGTTGCTGCCGTCATGACTCCCAAAAACGAAACTGTGAGTCGTCATCAGGTCATCGGTCTCAGATTTTAAGTGTTGCGTCGTGCATGTGGTCCATGAAGTGTAGTTAGTTATACTGAAGTAAGTAACCCATTGGTAAGCTTCCTCTCTGTTCCTACTCCAGGCTTGTGCTATCAATCTGTTCAGCGCTGACTCTGGTCGCAGGTTGCTGGATACAACTTTAATCTTTCCCCTGGATCTTAACGGTGGGAAACCACACAAGGTCAGTGTAGCTGCAGGCGTGTGTGTCTGTATGTTTGATGAGTATGATCATGGTAATAGAGTAGTAATTATGGGTCTGGCATGAGCCCCACCGATCCAACCCCTCGCTTACCGCTTACAGAAAAGTATGTAGGAAACACTGATGGAATCTACCTATGTAGGTTTATTTTTTATTTTTATGTTGGGCAATCAATCACATATATTTCTAAAGGCCATTTTACATGACCAGTCGTCATAAAGTGGTTTACAGTAGCCTCGGTCTGTAGTGTGTGATGTATTTCCTCCCCAGCTGTACGTCCACGCCTTCCTGAAGAAGGATGATTCTGTGGGCTACAGGGTCCTAGTGCAGACACTGGACCACGCTCTCACCTTCATACAGCAGCCAGGTAGACACGCACGCACGCACGCACGCACGCACGCATGCACGCACGCACGCATGCACGCACGCACACACACACACACACATACACACACACACACACACACACACACACACACACAGACACACACACACACACACACACACACAGACACAGACACAGACACAGACACAGACACAGACAAACACACAGACACAGTTTGTTTTACTATCCTTGTTGGGACCAAACAATTGATTCCCATTCAAAATCCTATTTTCCCTAACATTAACCCTGAACCTAACTCCTAACCCTGATTGTAAACCTAACCCCTAAGCCTAAAATAGCCTTTTTCCCTTATGAGGACCGGCGAAATGTCCCAACTTTTCCTTGTTTTTTTTGTGTCGCCTATGTCCAAGTGGTGTAAAAGTTTTAAAACATTTGGATGGAAAAACGCTTTCAGTGTAAACTTAAACGACTAAAATCAGATATAAAATATGTAGAAAAGATAATGGACCTATATATTTTTTTAATAATATCATCTTTGAGAGTTAGACAGTCGGGGATAATTGAAAATTCCAAAAACAATGCATTTATTTGTATTCATTTTGTTATCATGTTTGTGCAAAAGAACACAGCATTATCCACGGCAGAATGCATAGGATCTTAGTAAACTAACTTTAAAACTACAACATTTTCTCTCAGCTGCATGGAAAAATATGTAGAATTGCAGGAAATTAGCTTTAAAACGGCAAAATAAAATCTCAGCTCCATTGAGAAATTTGTAGAATTGCAGGAAATGGGCTTAAAAATGAAAATAATTCTAAACAGCGCCAAGATGGGGGGCCTGTAAAATATTCTCTACGGTGTAGCCGCGACGACGGCCGGCCAACCGCTCTTATTGCCACGCCCCCCTTTTTGATCCAGAAAAAAACCTGATCACACACACTGGAACACACACACACTGGAACACACACACTGGAACACACACACACACACACACACACACACACACACACACACACACACACACACACACACACACACACACACACACACACACACTGGAACACACACACACACACACTGGAACACACACACACACACACTGGAACACACACACACACACACACTGGAACACACACACACACTGGAACACACACACACACACACACACACACACTGGAACACACACACACACACACACACTGGAACACACACACACACACACTGGAACACGCACACACACACTGGAACACACACACACACACACTGGAACACACACACACACACACACACTGGAACACACACACACACACTGTTTTAAATGTGTGTAAATTGTAAAGTATTTTCGTATGTAATGTATTTTTCGTTATGTGTCAGACCCCAGGAAGACTAGCTTTCGCCATTGGCTAAAGGGGATCCTAATAAAAATCATATCACACACACACACACACACACACACACACACACACACTAGACGAGGCTTCTAACCATCACCTGTGATCCCAGGGCGTGTGGTGTGGACCAGAGAGGAGGCCCTAGCTGACGTTGTTACCATGGAGATGGTGGACCTGCCACTCACTGGGACCCAGGCGGAGCTGGAGGGGGAGTTTGGCAAGAAAGCTGGTAAAGAACATCAAAGATCAGAGCCTGGCTAACGTTATTCATGTTATGATTTTAAAAACACACATAGCAAAGAAAACGTGCATAAATAAAATGATTGAGGATGATACAAAAAAAGTATTTCTCTAAAACAATGTGATCGACGCCTCTGCCAAGTCATTCCCTTCAAATATATGTATTTTTTGTAAATTAAAAAAAAAATGTGATGTATTTTACTTTTAATATTTTTTTGGCTTTGTATAAGTATTTTTGATGGCCTATGTGTGTTACCCCCTGACCGTATAATGTTATTTGACCCTGTCTAAGTTAAGTCCTCTATGTATTTGCTATCTGCAATTGGCTTAAGTCTCGCTCTATCTCTTTGGTTTTCTAATTGCTGCGCTTGGATCCAGCCATTCAAGGTAACGCTATGAGCCTTCCCTCCTTTCCGTTCGCTTGTGTTGTTCTGTGTTGAAGAGGTCTATTTTGAAAGATCGGTAGCGAAGTGCTCTCTCAAAGTTTCTGCTTTGTTTGTTGTATTCTTGTAATCTGTCATTAGTTTGTAGATCCTTGTAGATCATCAGTGTTTACCTCATGGGTATTTAGTGTCCCCGTTGAAAGAATCCATTGACGTCCAAATAAACTTGCGGGAAACGTATTGCGGTCCAGCCCTCTATCATGACCACATCACTCTCGAACAATAATGGTTTTTTGAATCTAAGGAAATAAGATGTGACTGAAACTGTAGATAATAATGTGTGTCTGTCTGTCCGTGTCTCTCCCTCCCCAGACGGGTTGTTCCCCATGGTGCTGAAGCGTCTGTCATCCCAGGTGATTCTGCTCCAGGTGTGGCTGGCCCACCTGTGGAAGATGTTCTACGAAGCCCGTAAACCCCGCAGCCAGGTCAAGAATGAGGTCACCATAGAAACGCTGTCCAGGGATGAGTTCAACCTGCAGAAGATGATGGTCATGGTCACCGCCTCGGGGAAGGTGAGAGGAGAGGAGAGGAAGGGAGGGGTGGGGAGAGGAGGGGAGGGGAGGGGAGGAGAGGAGAGGAGAGGAGGGGTGGTATGTGTGTTTTATAGATGGCAGAAGGTGATCATCATGGTCACCGCCTCGGGGAAGGTGAGAAACTACCTGCTTAAAAACATGCAAAGGTTAGAAAAAGAATAAATGAAAAGTGAACTGCTGCTAGAGATCTACTCTCTGATGACCTCAGCACCAACATTGGTAGAGATCTACTATCTGATGACCTCAGCACCAACATTGGTAGAGATCTACTCTCTGATGACCTCAGCACCAACATTGGTAGAGGGAGGTTCTACTGTCTGTTGACCTCAGCACCAACATTGGTAGAGGGAGGTTCTGCTGTCTGTTGACCTCAGCACCAACATTGGTAGAGGGAGGTTCTGCTGTCTGTTGACCTCAGCACCAACATTGGTAGAGGGAGGTTCTACTGTCTGTTGACCTCAGCACCAACATTGGTAGAGATCTGCTGTCTGTTGACCTCAGCACCAACATTGGTAGAGGGAGGTTCTGCTGTCTGTTGACCTCAGCACCAACATTGGTAGAGGGAGGTTCTACTGTCTGACCTCAGCACCAACATTGGTAGAGGGAGGTTCTACTGTCTGACCTCAGCACCAACATTGGTAGAGAGAGGTTCTACTGTCTGTTGACCTCAGCACCAACATTGGTAGAGGGAGGTTCTACTGTCTGACCTCAGCACCAACATTGGTAGAGATCTGCTGTCTGTTGACCTCAGCACCAACATTGGTAGAGGGAGGTTCTGCTGTCTGTTGACCTCAGCACCAACATTGGTAGAGGGAGGTTCTACTGTCTGTTGACCTCAGCACCAACATTGGTAGAAATCTGCTGTCTGTTGACCTCAGCACCAACATTGGTAGAGATCTGCTGTCTGTTGACCTCAGCACCAACATTGGTAGAGGGAGGTTCTGCTGTCTGTTGACCTCAGCACCAACATTGGTAGAGGGAGGTTCTGCTGTCTGTTGACCTCAGCACCAACATTGGTAGAGGGAGGTTCTGCTGTCTGTTGACCTCAGCACCAACATTGGTAGCACGTTACTGTCGTCCTAGTGAGGCTCATATGCAGGATGTTATGTTACTTCAGCTCTATAAATTGCTCTGAATGTGTTGCGGTTTTTGTGCAATCGATTAATGAATGATTGTTGGATGTTGTTTGGAATGATGTTCGGCTTCCACAGTGTATTTGTTCTTGTCCATAAATAAGTATTGCCGTACTTTATAGTACACTGTATTTAGCTGAAGGAATAACATTTTATCTCTCTTTGGTTCCAGCTCTTTGGGATCGACAGCAAGTCGGGCAGCATTCTGTGGAAGCACTATCTGGAGAATGTCCAGCCCAACG
>LR778282.1:5162482-5189982 GCA_902810595.1 Coregonus sp. 'balchen'
TGAGCTACACGACATTGTGTACTAATGAACAGGACCCTGTTGTTTACAACGTTATTTGACCGTTTAGAGAGGAATACTGGTTCCTTGTCACTATATGAAACTCTATGAAAGTAAGAATTGGTTTATCATGTATTTTCAGTGAAGAGAACCTTATACCATACGCCCCAGAGATGCCCATCCTCACAGAGTGGTTCATCAACTACAATCAGACCGTATCGAGAGTGAAAGGAATCTACACTGCCCCCTCTGGCCTGGAGTCCACATGTCTGGTGAGTCTATGGTCTATTACAGTGGTTCACAACCTGTTTCGGCTACTGTACCACCAAGTACATTTTGCTCTGCCCAGAGTACTCTTGAAGTACCCCCTCATGTGCATTTGACCAGTAAGCCTATGGTCTCATGAGTCTTCTTAAGTACCCCCTGTGGATCCTAGGTACCCCCTGGGGATAGGTGAAGTACCCCCAGGGATCCTAGTACCCCCTGGGGATAGGCCAAGTACCCCCAGGGATCCTAGTACCCCCTGGGGATAGGCCAAGTACCCCCAGGGATCCTAGTACCCCCTGTGGATAGGCCAAGTACCCCCAGGGATCCTAGTACCCCCTGTGGATAGGCCAAGTACCCCCAGGGATCCTAGTACCCCCTGTGGATAGGCCAAGTACCCCCAGGGATCCTAGTACCCCCTGTGGATAGGCCAAGTACCCCCCAGGGATCCTAGTACCCCCTGTGGATAGGCCAAGTACCCCCAGGGATCCTAGTACCCCCTGGGGATAGGCCAAGTACCCCCAGGGATCCTAGTACCCCCTGTGGATAGGCCAAGTACCCCCAGGGATCCTAGTACCCCCTGGGGATAGGCCAAGTACCCCCAGGTCTTAGTACTCCTGGTTGGGAAACACTGGTCTATTGCACTTTATTATCTTCAATGTATCAAGTCTGGACTTCCTTCTGCACTTCCAAGGCCATGGTACACTGACAATGCAGAGCCAATGTAGATGAAATGAAGATGCAACTATAATGTAGGTAAAATACTAAATATTTAACATGGAAATGTATGTTTTGTTACAGGTGGTTGCGTACGGTCTTGACATCTACCAAACCAGAGTGTACCCCTCCAAGCAGTTTGACGTGCTGAAAGATGACTATGATTACGTCCTGATCAGCAGTGTTCTGTTCGCACTGTTCTTCGCCACCATGATTAGTAAACGCCTGGCACAGGTCAAACTGCTCAACCGGGCCTGGCGGTAAAGAGGGAACTTCTGACCTTTGAACTCTGACCTCCCCATTGCTGTTTGGGGGGGGGGGTGGGGTCATGTTTCTTTTTCAAGGAAGAGGTTCATTTCGATTGCGAGATTTTCCTCAAATGTTGTGTTTGTTTAATTTATTTGGTAACACTTTACATTGAGGTAGCCTTTAAGGGGAGTTACAGTGCCTTCAGAAAGTATCCACACCCCTTGACTTATTCCACATTTTGTTGTTACAGCATGAATTCAAAATGGATTAGGTTTTTTTCCCTCACCCAGCTACACACAAAACCCCATAATGAAAGTGAAAACATGTTTTTAGAAATGTTTGCAAATTTATTGAAAATGAAATACAGATCTCATTTACATAGGTATTCACACCCCTGAGTCAATACTTTGTGGAAGCACCTTTGGCGGAGATTACAGCTTTGAGTCGTCTTGGGTGTGTCTGTATCAGCTTTGCACAACTGGATTTGGGGATTTTCTTCCTTGCAGATTTTCTCAAGCTCTGTTAAGTTAGATGGGGAGCAGCGGTGAACAGCAATCTTCACGTCTTTCCACAGATTTTCAATGGGATTCAGTCTAAGGTCGTTTGCACTCTGAAGCAGGTTCACATCAAGGATTTGCCTGTATTTGGCTCCATTCATTGTTCCCTCTATCCTTACCAGTCTCCCAGTCCCTACCGCTGAAAAGCATCCCCATAGCATGATGCTGCCACCACCATGCTTCACGGTAGGGATGGTGTTAGACGAGTGATGAGCTGTGCCTTCAGGCCAAAGAGTTACATTTTCGTCTCATCAGACCACAATCTTTTTACATATGCTCTTTCACGTGCCTTTTTGCAAACTCCAGGTGTTCTGTCATGTGCCTTTTTCTCAGGAGTGGCTTCCGTCTGGCCACTCCTATAAAGCCCAGATTAGTGAAGTGCTGTAGAGACTGTTGTCCTTCTGGCAGGTTCTCCCATCTCAGCCAAGGAACTCTGTAGTTCTGTCAGAGTGGTCATTGGGCTCTTGGTCATCTCCCTGACCAAGGTCCTTCTTCCCTGGTTGTTCAGTTTGGTCGGATGGCCATCTCTAGGCAGAGTCTGGGTAGTAACACATTTTTTTCAATTTCCCAATGATGTGCTCTTGGAAACTTTCAATACTCTAGAAATTGTTTTGTACCCTTCCCCAGATCTATGCCTCATCACAATTCTATCTCGGAGATCTACAGACAGTTCCTTCGACTTAAGGATATAGTTTCTGCTCTGACATGCGCTGTCAACTGTGGAACCACCCATACATAAAAATGTATGCACGCATGACTGTAAGTCGCTTTGGATAAAAGTGTCTGCTAAATGGCTTATTATTATTATTATTATTATTATTATTATTAAATAGACAGGTGTGTTTCTTTCTAAATCATGTCAAAACAATTTAATTGGACCCTGGTGGACTCCAATCATGTTGTAATGACATCTCAAGGATGATCAAAGGAAATTGGATGCACCTGAGCTCAATTTGGAGTGTCATAGCAAAGGGGTGTGAATACTTATGTAAATTAGATTTCTGTATTTAATTTTCAAGAAATTTGCAAGAAATTCTTAACATGTTTTCACTGTCATGTGTTTAATCAATTTCGAATTCAGGCTGTAACAAAACAAAATGTAGAATTAGTCAAGGGGTATGAAAACTTTCTGAAGGCACTGTATTTCATTGCTATTAACAAATAATTAACTGTCTATAAACCACTTCTAAACCCTTTATAACATCCCTTAAAGGATAGCAATATAAAGTGCTTTTCATGCAATGAAATGTTATTTTACCACACCGAAAGAGCAGTCAGTGGTTACTTGGTGCATCTCAGAGCAAGTGTTCTTATACTGAAACATTGTTTAGCTCTGAAATATTACTAAAAAGTTTTAAGATTAGGCCTGGTCTAAGATTACTAAATGTGGTACAGATTTTGAGGGGATTTTGATTACTTTTGTTAATTTGGTTTTAAATGTTTTCCATAGATCTTTTTTTATGTGTGCCAAAGGGTATGTTCACCGTGCTTGTGGCACAGATACTTGAAGACCAGCCCTATGACAGATAATGAACTAGGGTGGGTGGTGTGGGTGTACTGAGGGGTTCGTTTTTTGGGTCATCTGCCTCTGAGGCCAGCAGTGTTGGTCTTTTTAAGTCTTTCTTTGATGCACTGGAAGTTTTGTGTCCACATGATTACTCTTAACTAATATTTTCCCCCATGGCTTTTGTGTGTAAATTTATAGTTTGAATTATATATATTTATGTCTTAAAAACATGGTTTAGTAAGGCGCTCCAGAGTATTCATTTTTCCTTTTTGGGGTGAATGGACAACTCTGCTCGTGCAACACATTTTCACAAAAACGCCAATGCTCTCAATAAAATGATGACTATTTCTGAAAGTATTTCTTCAATTTTTTTCTCTTTACAAAGTAGGCTTACAAGTGATGTTTGGTTGTGCTATAAAGAAATAATAGCAATTCTTTCACTGTCTTTATTTTCTATACTTCTCTCTATACTTTCTACATCTATCTACGAAATGACCGTACTAATTTATTGTAGTAGTTTATTATAGCCCTTTATTAAAGCGCTTCTTTGATTTATTATATCTATGTCGACACTTCCTGTTATTTTGAATCGGGTGATTAACCTAATTTCCTTTGAAGGGAGGTTGTTGGAAAAGTATCGCTCGCTTGTCTGGTACGGAATCTCAAGATGGCGTCGAGTGGAGGAGATGGGGAACCGAAATGGACTGCTGCTGTACCGCCGCTTTTATCAGCTTCGTACACAGCCTTTGAAACGAAAGAGCTACCTCAGCTTATAGGATCCATAATAAATAGGTAAAAATCGTCCCTGTCTGCGAAATGCAGCGCTCTGTTGACGAGAAAGAGCTGAATATAACAGCTGGCTAGCATGCTAACTTCGCTAGCTTTTTCACTCAGCTGATTTGCAATAGTGCTTCGCGTTAGTGTAGCTTGCTAGCTAGCTAGGGTAATATGTCCAGTAGGAATCTGCTTCATCATCAGGTCGAAAAGGGTGTGTAGCGTTACGTGCCAGCTAGCTAAAACAGATCCCTGCCACTGTATACTGCAGTTTACGTTGAATTAAACATTGCTGTAAAACCATAACTGAATTCGGAAGAGTTTGTCGTATTTGCATGACAATAAACCAGCCAGATTCCAAGCCAATCATTGTAGCTTAGCGAGCTTCTGTAATGTTAGCTAACGTTACGTTGCTTAGTTGAGGCTTTTGCTAACCACAGCTGACGAACTAGCAACATTTTTAGTATCGCAAGAATCGAAAACGAAAGCTTAGCCTGTGGCATTATTGTTTTTGAACGGAATAGATAGATATGTCAACATCACGAGTTGACACAGCTGTTGATGTAATCGTTTCAAATGTCATTTGATGTGGGCTAACTACAACATTTCTTGACTTTGCACTCCTTGATCCGTTCTGAGTTAGGTAGTTAACGTTAGCCCAAAGGACTGTCAACAGCGAGCTACAATCTGGGATATTTCTTACAGTTCAATGGTCACTTCAGTCGTTGATACACCCATTGATTCTTGAAGCTTATCAGTTAACGTTCTACTGTTAAATGCCTTATGTGTCAAGTCTAATGAGCTTAGTGCAACTATCAAACCTTATCATAAAGTATAGCTAGCTAATAGTACAACATTTTTGTGTTGTCATTTGAGTACACTGAACTGTATAGCTTCAAAGTTTGTAGAACATTTGTTATCGTGTCATTGTCTTGAACTGTCTGTCAGTCCTAGCATCCAGAGCTGCATCTATGAATTTGAGAGGTTTTGATTTCTCCATCCCCATCCATCAACTGAAATGGCAGAACTGCCATTGCACACACATTTGATCTATCCCAACACTAGCACACCTGATTTGACTACTAGTTAACTAACCATCAAGCCCTTGATTAGTCAAGTCAGGTGTTGTGGTTTTTGGGATAGATCAAATATGTGCAACAGCAGCTCAGGGAGGGGGCTGGAGAAACCACTCAGATTCATAGATGCATCTCTGGATGCAATAACTGACAGTCTATTGAATTTCTGACATTATAATTTGAAGCTATAAATTCATTGTAGTCAAATGACAACAAAACATACAACCAAATATGTGAAACCGATGGACCTGGTGTTCCAGAAGACTCTAAACCACAGCATTCACTTGTCTTAATTTTTTTTATTTTTTTTACAAAATCTTCTCAACAGCAACACAGTACTATTCTTGACTGTGAGTTAAACTGTACTTTTGTAATGCATTTGTTGTGTATTTTGCAATGACCCTCCCTCCTCATTTTCCATGTCATTGCAGTGAATCTGAGATCCTGCACCATGATAAACAGTATGAGCCATTCTACTCCTCCTTCGTGGCCCTCTCTGCACATTACATCACCACAGTCTGTGGACAAAGTAGGTTCAACTACCCATGAACTATCCAATAACTAATTTAACTACTTTGTTTATACCTACCATTTCAACTACTTTAGTGACCACTCCTTCGTAAATTTGTTTTGCGAGAAGAGACTAGTCTCTCTAGACCAGTGGTCACCAAACAGTCGACTGGTCGATCTCCAAGGCATTCCTAGTCGATAACCGAATATTTCTATAAAAAACCCAAGCATTAAAGCCTTGCGTTCCTATTTTTTAAAATTTGTTTTGCGCTGTTAGGTGCACTTGATTCAGCAGCCCTAGCGCTTGGAAGGGCAGTGTTTCCCATTTTGAACCATTTAAGTGCACTTATATACCTTTTCCAGTACACGACACTCTGACGTCATGAACAGATGCATGCGACTCTTGGCGACAGTATGAAAGCCATCGCCATCTGCGCCCATTCAACATTGCCTAGATTTACGTTTTTATTACTTCTAAACAAAATAACTTTTTTTGGGGGGTTCTCATACGCTTACAATAATGTTTTGATTCTTGCTTGAACAGTCGCTAAGATTATATTTGGTTGTGATCTTTGCTAAATAACTTTTGGATGCAGCAGTTGTTAGCTAGAATGCTAATGCTCATTGATATAGGCTGTAGCAAAAGCTAGCCAAAGAGCCATTTTACTGGTTGAAGTTGAAGTGTTTTTTTAAGTACAATGCAGTTGATTTGTGATGATGCCACAAACATTATATTAAGCAGGACATTCATACGAGCCTTAAAATCCAATTATAATCCTAAAGTAGTGTGAAATGCACTCATAAGCAACATGTAAATGGAGGCTTTTTTTTGCTGCCGTTCTATAAAAACTCCCCCCTTTGTTCTGACACCAACTTTGCCCTCGTGCAGCAATGTTTTCAAACACAGAAAGTGGTCTATAGGCCTACTGCTGGCCAATCAGATAGCTCAGATCACAGTGTCTGCACAGTTTCCTTCAGCCATAGACTGTAAAAAGAAGCCTCGAACACACAGCAAAGTTGATACTGTGAGATAAAAATATAAATTAATCAACCACGACTAGAGAGAGACTCAACGAATACAGCAAAGAGCTGCTGTTTTTATGAGTAAGTTCCTGTTTAAGTTGTTACTCAGCACTGTCAACACTTTGTTCAACCCTTTTATAAGCCATAAAATGCGCGTTCGCCCCTACTTCCACTCGCGCTACAACCAGCACTGCAGCTGCAGTGAATAGTATAGCAGTGTTCTGATAAGCTTGAGTTGTTATTATCTGCTTAGGTTTTTTAATATCGAGTAATATTTCACTTTCTCTGGTCATAGGAGTAACAACATGAATTCATGCATGAGGCAGAAATAATGCAGTGCGACTTAAGTTTCACCATCAGCTGGAAGAGCGTCCCCTTTTCTCAGCGGAGGGAGGGGAGGGAGGGAGGGAGAGAGAGAGAGAGAGAGAGCGGAGGGACTGTGAGTCGGGTGAGAGGCAGCCTCACCGCTACTCCCTCGCTCCCCTTCAGACTGACCATCAGATCCAGTAAAAAAATATATATATATTATGCGCACTTAGCTGTGCCTCACAAGTAATACAACAAAGTATCTATTACCATTGTGATCATATACCAATTAAAAAAAATATATAATTTCAATATGGTCTGAGAAGAACAACATTGGCAGGACAATTCAAGCATAGCCAATATGCAGTGATAATGTATTGGGGTCTATAGCCTACTGCACAAACCTCATTGCTACAGAACTGTTTTTAATTGGTTAATGTTGCACAGGCTTACGAATTTTAAGTGACATAAAAAAAAAAGCTCTACCACCGCTCTGGACAGATGGGTTCCGGTATTGTACCAATGCCCCAGCTTACACGTCTGTAGAAGTTCTGGCGTCACTTGGGACAGAGCGGGCGAGTCGGAAATGGGAAGCGCGTCAACGGTGACGTCACTGCCGTATCTGCTTGTTGCCCTAGCTAAACATTAGCACAATTCCTGACGCATTTTAAGCTCCGCCTACACACATTTGTGATTTGTTGTGAGAGTTGTCTGTCTGAAGATCCCCGGAACAACTTTCGTTTCCCCTTTCGAAATCTCGCTGACATCCTCCCCAGACCTTGTGCCATTGCCTACCTTATGTTGCTCCAAGGTCTGAGATATTTACGGCTACAGGTGTTTTCACACGTAGTTATGAGTTATAGTTCGAATCAGAGTTCATTGTATTACGTTGTATTATTATTATTTTTTTGTTGGTCCGGTTGGTTTCACATTGCCAAATGTCAAACAAAAATTCCTACGCATAACCACGTGTCCACTGTCCATGTGAGTCATTTTGTTTATTGGACAAAAATGCTCACGTTAAATCCATCTATGATTTATCATGAAGCATATTACTTTCGCTTTGGTCTTCCAACGACATGCGGGAGGACAGTTGGTGTGATAGTCCCCTAAGAAGAAACTGTGACCGTACCGGTGTGTTCTGCTTTCCACTCTTAACTTGCAGGCGTTAGTCAATTGATAGAAACATGCTTACAGTATTTCTACCTTACAATTGGTGCACTATATTCATGTTGTCTGTGCTGCTGTTTATTTTACTGAAGCCCAGTTACAGTAGCTTGTGCTGTCTGTGTTCCGCATGGCCTTGAAGTATATCAATATACAACTTGTATAAAAATGTGAAGATTGCAGTGTTGTGTACCTGTTATTAACGAGGCTGTTCATATCAAATCTAATCCGTCATCTTCTGCCTCTGTTCTCCCCCACCTCTAGTCCCCAGAAACCAGTTGCTGTCAGTAGCAACAGCCTGTAAAGTATTGATTGAATTCTCACTGCTGCGGCTGGAGAACCCTGACGAAGCATGCGCCGTCTCACAGGTGAGAGAAGTGCTTAGACCAGGGCTCACCAACCCTGTTCCTGGATAGATACCGTCCAGTAGGTTTTCCACTCCAACCCTGTTCCTGGATAGATACCGTCCAGTAGGTTTCACTCCAACCCTGTTCCTGGAGAGATACCGTCCAGTAGGTTTTCACTCCAACCCTGTTCCTGCAAATATACCGTCCAGTAGGTTTTCACTCCAACCCTGTTCCTGGAGAGATACCGTCCAGTAGGTTTTCACTCCAACCCTGTTCCTGGATAGATACCGTCCAGTAGGTTTTCACTCCAACCCTGTTCCTGGCAGAGATACCGTCCAGTAGGTTTTCACTCCAACCCTGTTCCTGCAAAGATACCGTCCAGTAGGTTTCACTCCAACCCTGTTCCTGGAGAGATACCGTCCAGTAGGTTTTCACTCCAACCCTGTTCCTGGAGAGATACCGTCCAGTAGGTTTTCACTCCAACCCTGTTCCTGGAGAGATACCGTCCAGTAGGTTTTCCACTCCAACCCTGTTCCTGCAGAGATAGCGTCCAGTAGGTTTCCACTCCAACCCTGTTCCTGTTCCACTCCAACCCTGTTAATTAGCTGTTTTTGAAAAGCTGAAGCAGGTTAGTTACAACTGGGGTTGGAGCGAAAACCTACAGGAGTGTAGCTCTCCAGGAAAACAGGGTTGGCGAGTCCTGGCTTATACCAATCCTCTCTGTCCTGTCTTTCCAACTGCTGTAGTCATTCTCATGCCAGAGTTGGCATCGCCAGCACAAACAGATCTGGGACCAGGCTGTGTTTATTTAAACCTACTTTGCGGTGTAATGTGTCCAGTCCGTTATCCAACAGACAGACAGCAGCGATGGGATATTTCTTGATTATTCATAGAGAGATCTCTCCATCCTAATTGGAACTCAACTATTCCCTTGCCCAAATCCTGATATTCTACTTGTCCTGGTCACGTCCCTGAGAAAGACTGTCCTCTCAAAATCAAATCTAATTGTATTTGTTACATACAGTTTAGAGCAGGGATGAAAGGTGCAGGGAAATGCTGATGTGCTAGCTCTCTCAACAACGCAGTACATTAATCAATAACAACGAAAAGAGACGAGTCCAAAATAACAAGTAGTAGAAGTAATGAGGAGTAGGTAGTATGTATAGTAATAATGGACTGTATTACGTAGTAGTAGTAATGGACTGTATTACGTAGTAGTAATTGGACTGTATTACGTAGTAATGGACTGTATTACGTAGTAATGGACTGTATTACGTAGTAATGGACTGTATTACGTAGTAATAATGGACTGTATTACGTAGTAGTAGACTGTAATTAAGGATGGTAGGAGTATTAGTAGTAATGGACTGTATTACGTAGTAATGGAACTGTATTACGGATGATACGACTGTATATACTAGTAATTTACTGTATTACGTAGTAATGGACTGTATTACGTAGTAATGAATGGTATTACTAGTAGTAGTAGTGGACTGTATTACGTAGTAGTAATAATGGACTGTATTACGTAGTAGTAGTAATGGACTGTATTACGTAGTAGTAGTAGTATACTGTACTCATACAATATAGTAGTGTAATGGACATCGTATAAAGTGTAGTTAAGTGAAATGGACTGTATTACGCTGTAGTAAAAGGACTGTATTAACGTAGTATGGACTGTATATACGTAAATCAGGGACTTATTACGTAAGTGGGTAGTAAGGACTGTGTACAGTAGTAGTATAGTAATAATAATAATGGACGTATTACGTAGTAGTAGTAGGGGTAATAACCAATTGACTGTATAGTAGTGGAGTAGTAATGGACTGTGTTACGTAGTAGTGTAATTTAAAGGACTGTATTAGGTGTAGTAATACTAATAATAAGAATGGACTGTATTACGTAGTAATGGACTGTATTACGTAGTAGTGGACTGTTTACTAGAGTGGACTGTATTACGTAGTAGTGTAATGGACTGAATTCGTTAGAGTAGATGGACTGTATTACGTAGTAGTAGTAGTGGACTGTATTACGTAGTAGTATAGTGGTGTATACATAGTGTGGACTTTTACGTAGTAGTAGTAATGGACTGTATTCGTATAGTGGAGTTACGTAGTAGTGGACTGTATTACGTAGTATGGACTGTATTACTAGTAAACGATGTATTACGAGTCAAGACGTACCGTAATACGTATGTAGTGGATGTCATGGTGAGTTAAACGTTTTAGTAGATTGAGTGCTGAACTGTATTTAGTGTATGAGTATGGCTTGTCGTCTAGATGATCTGTGGTTGGACATAGTAGTGGTTGTATTACAAGTATAGTGGACTGTTATGTATAAGTCGACGTATTTCGTAGTAGTGGACTGTATTACGTTATTGGACTGTATTACACGTAGTAGTGCTGCTTATTACGTTGAGTAGTAGTAGGGGGTCTGTACATTACGTAGTATGGACTGCTTACTCTATAGTGGACTGTATTACGTAGTAGTAGTAGTCAGTGGACTGTATTACGTAGTATAGTAGTGTGGTGTATCGTAGTGTGGATGTATTACGTAATAGTGGACTGATTACGTAGTGAGTAGAGTAGTAGGGACTGTATTAGTAGTATAAATGGCTGATTACGTAGTAGTGGACTGTATTACGTAGTAGTAATGGACTGTATTACTAGTAGTAGGACTGTTTAGTAGTAGTATGGAGTAGTAGGACTGTATACGTTAGTATAGTAGTTATAATAATGGACTGTATTACGTAGTAGTAGTATATGGACTGTTAGAGTAATAATATTAGTAGTAATAGGACTGTATTACGTAGTAGTAGTATAGTATGAGTATGGACTGTTTACGTAGTAGTAGTAGTAGATATAATGGACTGTATTACGTAGTAGTAGTGATGTAGTAATGGACTGTATTACGTAGTAATGGACTGTATTACGTGTAGTGTAATATATGGACTGTATTACGTATGTAGGTGATGTAATGGATGTGTTACGTGTAGTAGTAGTAATAATAATAATGGACTGTATTACGTAGTAGTAGTAGTAATAATAATAATGGACTGTATTACGTAGTAGTAGTAATGGACTGTGTTACGTAGTAGTAGTAATAATAATAATGGACTGTATTACGTAGTAGTAGTAATAATAATAATAATAATAATGGACTGTATTACGTAGTAATGGACTGTATTACGTTAGTAGTGGAACTGTATACGTAGTTAGTGGACTGTATATACTGTATTAGTAGTATAATGGACTGTATTACGTAGTAGTAGTTAGTTGGACTGTTTACGTAGTAGTAGTTTGGGCTGTATTACATAGTAGTGGACTGTATTACATAGTAGTGGACTGTATTACGTAGTAAGTAGTGTAATGGACTGTATTACGTAGTAGTGGACTGTATTACGTAGTAGTGGACTGTATTACGTAGTAGTGGACTGTATTACGTAGTAAACGACTGTATTACGTAGTAGTGGACTGTATTACGTAGTAGTAGTAATGGACTGTATTACGTAGTAGTAGTAGTGGACTGTATTACGTAGTAGTAGTAGTAGTAGTAATGGACTGTATTACATAGTAGTGGACTGTATTATGTAGTAATGGACTGTATTACGTAGTAGTGGACTGTATTACGTAGTAGTGGACTGTATTACGTAGTAGTAGTAGTGGACTGTATTACGTAGTAGTGGACTGTATTAAGTAGTAGTGGACTGTATTACGTAGTAGTAGTATAGTGACTGTAGTTACGTAGTAGTAATAGTAATGGACTGTATTACGTAGTAGTGAATGTATAAGGATGTTTGGACTGTATTACTGTAGTAGTAGTAGTAGTAGTGACTGTATTAACTAGTAGTGGACTGTATTAGTAGTAGTAATTATGGACTGTATTACGTAGTAGGAGTAATATGTAGTGGACTGTATTACGTAGTGTAGTATTAATGGACTGTATAATATAATGGAGTAGTAGTAGTAATAATGGACTGTATTACGTAGTAGTAGTATAATTGGACTGTATTACGTAGTAGTAGTAATAATGGACTGTATTACGTAGTAGTAATAATAATAAATAATAATGGACTGTGTTACTTGTAGTAGTAGTAGTAGTAGTAATAATGGACTGTATTACGTAGTAGTAGTAAATAATGGACTGTGTTACGTATAGTATATGGACTGTATTACGTAGTAGTTAATACTGATTATACGTAGTGTAGTATGGATGGTGTTACGTAGTAGTATGATATATATAATAATAATGGACTGTATTACGGTAGTAGTATAAGTATATAGTAATAATGGACTGTATTACGTAGGGAGTAAATGGACTGTTATGTATTAATGGGTAGTAGTAGTAATAATAATAATGGACTGTATTAGGTAGTAGTAGTAGTAATAATAACTTAAATAATAATGGACTGTATTACGTAGTAATGGACTGTATTACGTAGTAGTGGACTGTATTACGTAGTAGTGGACTGTATTACGTAGTAGTAGTAATGGACTGTATTACGTAGTAGTAGTAGTGGACTGTATTACGTAGTAGTAAGTGGACTGTATTACGTAGTAGTGGACTGTATTACGTAGTAGTGGACTGTATTACGTAGTAGAGTAATGACTGTATTACGTAGTAGTGGATGTAGTAGTAGTGGACTGTATTACTAGTAGTAGTGGACTGTATTACTAGTATAAGACTGTATTACGTATATGGACTGTATTACGTAGTAGTAAAATAAAATGGACTGTATTACGTAGTAGTATAAGTAGTGGACTGTATTACGTAGTAGTAGTAGTATAGACTGGTACTGTGTAGTTAATAATGGACTGTGTTGACGTGTATTTATGGTATTAGTTAGTAGTGTAATGGACGACTGTATTACGTAGTAGACTGGTACTGTATAATATAGTGTACTAGTAGATAATGGACTGTATTACGTATAGATAGTAGTGGACTGTTTACGTAGTAGTAAGTGGACTGTATTACGTAGTAGTAGTTGAACTGATTACGGATAGTTAGTAGTAGTAGTGGACTGTATTACGTAGTAGTAGTAGTAGTGGACTGTATTACGTATAGTATAATGGACTGTGATTACGTAGTAGTTGGACTGTATTACGTAAGTAGTATGGATTGTACGTAGTAGTGATATATATGATATTAGTATAATGGACTGTATTACGTAGTAGTGGACTGTATTACGTAGTAGTGGACTGTATTACGTAGTAGTGGACTGTATTACGTGGTAGTAGTAGTATGGACTGTATATGTAGTGGACTGTATTACGTAGTAGTGGACTGTATTACGTAGTAGTGGACTGTATTACGTAGTAGTAGAAGATAAGTAGTATAGTAGTGGACTGTATTACGTAGTATGGACTGTATAAGTAAGTAGTGGACGTATTACGTAAATAGTGGACTGTATTACTAGTATATAAGTAATGGACTGTATATAGTATAGTATAGTAGTAGTGGACTGTATACGTAGTATGGAGTATTATGACTGTATATACGTAGTGTGGACTGTATAATAGTAGTAGTATGGACTGTATTACGTAGTAGTAGTATATAGTATGGACTGTTTACTAGTAGTAGTAGTAGTGGACTGTATTACGTAGTAGTAGTAGTAGTGGACTGTATTACGTAGTAGTGGACTGTATTACGTAGTAGTAGTAATGGACTGTATTACGTAGTAGTATATAATGGGACGTATTACGTAGTGAGTATAGTATGGACTGTATTACGTAGTAAGTAATGGACTGTATTACGTATATAAGTAGTAGTGGACTGTATATAGTAGTAGTAGTAGTATGGACTGTATACTGTAGTGGACGTGTAGTAGTAGTATAGTATATGGACTGTATTACGTAGTAGTGGACTGTATATGATAGTGGACTGTATTACGTAGTAGTAGATATGGACTGTATTACGTAGTAGTAGTAGTGGAATGGACTTTTACGTAGTAGTATGACTGTATACGTATAGTAATGGACTGTATTACGTAGTAGTGGATGTAATATGATAGTATGTTAGTAGTAATAGTGGACTGTATTACGTATTAGTGGACTGTATACGTAGTAGTGTGTACTGTATTAAGCGTTATGAGTAGTAATATAATATGGACTGTATACGTGTAGTTATGTAGTGTAAGTTAAAGTAGTGACTGTATTACGTATAATATAGATACGTATAGTAGTAGTGGACTGTATATACTGTTAGTGGACTTATTATACGTAGTAGTATAGGGACTGTTTACGTAGTAGTGGACTAATGATTTACGTAGTAGTGTAGTAATAACGACTGTATACGAGTGTATTACTATATAGTGGACTGTTATACGTAGTAAATGGACTGTATTACGTATGTAATATGGACTGTTGTAAGTATATATAGTGTACGTGTGTATTACGTATAATAAGGATTACTGTATACGTAGATAGTATAATGACTGTATTACTGTGTAGTGGACTGTATTAGTAGTAGTATGGACTGTATTACGTAGTAGATAATGGACTGTATTACTAGTAGTAGTGAATAATTACGGTAGTAGTGGACTGTATTACGTGTAGTAGTATGGACTGTATTACGGTAGTAAGTAAGACTGTATTACGTAGTAAGTTAAGGACTGTATTACGTAGTAGTGGACGTATATAGTAATAGTATGGACTGTATTACGTAGTAAGTATGGTGACTGTAATACGAGTAGTAGTAGTGTATTAATAGTAGTAATGGACTGTATTATAGTAGTAGTGAATGATGTATAGTAGCTATATAATGGACTGTATTACGTAGAGTAATAATATATGATACGTAGTAGTAATAAGGACTGTTACGATATAATAATGGCTGTATTACGTAGTAATGGATGTATTACGTAGTGACTGTATTACTAGAGTATAAGGAGTAGTAGTAGTAATGACTAGATGTATATAGTATATAATCCGTATAGTAATGTGACTATATTATACGTAGTTAGTATAATAATAATAATGGACTTTACGTTATTAATAAGCTGTATCGTATAATAATACTTTTACGTATATATATGACTGTAACTTGATCTTATATACTATATAGATAATACTAGACTGTTATGATAAATATAATAATGACTGATACTGTCAGTCACAATGAATAAATAGAGTTATAGAATATGGACGTGTTCTGTAGTATAAAATAATCAAATAACTATACTATAAAACACATTTATAATATTAACTTACTATATAACATACTAACTATATGGACGTTCTATCATCTTCTCATGGCTGTGTTAACTACTAATAATCTCTAATAAAAATTAAAATCATCTTCAAAATCACTGACTAAATGTAGTAAAGTTGACACCGTTTACATATAAGAGCATACTCATCACGATGATAATAGCAATAAGATTCGCCCCTTTCTCCTCTTCTCCTCCCTCTCTCACCTCTTCTCTCCCCTTTCCAACCTCTTCCTCTCCTCTCCTCTCCAAACCTATCCTGTGAAAGGAGGCTTTCGTGCAACCTAAGAACAGATAATACTAAACAAGAAAAACTCCAGCAGTTAAACACTATGACTAGTCACGTCATCCCCCCCCCCCCCCCAATGAATTGATAAAAACACACTGTTTGCAAAAGTTGTCCTAAACGACGGGTAGGCCACCAGGTGGTAGCCCTGAGGACGCCCCCAGAACAATAATATTAATAATAATATAATAATAATAATAACAAAATAATAAAAAATGGGCGGGGGTTTCGTATAGTAGTAGTTTTTAATAATGGGGGGGTTCCTGTAGTAATAAAAATAAAAATAATAATTAAAAATATAAAATAATAAAAAATTAAAAATTTAAAAATGGAAATGTATTAAGTAGTAGTAAAAGTAAAGGGCTACACTGGAAATTTTCCAAAAATGAGTAAGGCCTTTAAATCAGTCACGCAGGGGAAATTTAAAAAGCATATTAGAAAAATCCTTCCCCCCTTTTTTCCCTTTTCCTTTCTCCTCCCCCTCTTCTCAAACCCCCCTTCTCCTCCCCCCCCCTTCTCAAAACCCCCTTTCCCCCCCTTCCTCCCTTCCCCTTTTTTTTTCCTTCTCCAAAAACCCTGATCCCCGTTTAAAGGGGTTGGGGTTTTCCGGCTGCAGCCGCCGGGGCAGAACAGGTTCACTTTCAAAGCCAGTGAAGTCCCCAAACGCCCCAGACAGTTTTTAAACACTGTTTACGGTGGGGTTTCCCCGTTATTTTTCACCCGGGGTTTGGGGTTTAATTCCAATTCAATTCCAATTCAAATTCCCGCAATTAAAGGGAAATCCCCTGGAAAGGGTCTCAGTGGAGGGAAAGGGGGGATCCCTCCTCAGTGAATTTTATAAAAGAAAATAGTTTAAAAAATTAAAGTTTTTCTGGGGGAATGGAATAAAGACAGTAAACCAATAGCTTTTTAAAAAATAAAAACCCAAAAAAAAATTTCCTCCCTAAAAAACGGCCCCCCCCCGACCGCCCCAGGGGGTTTTTGGTTTGACACTATGGTGGTAGTCTACTCAAAAGGGTTTTTTTGGGGGGGTTTGACACTATGGTTTCTGTCTACTCAACCGGGGTTTTGGGTTTTGACAGCTATGGTGCTGTCTACTCAACAGGGTTGGGTTTTAAAAGCTATGGTGCAGTCTAATCAACAGGGGAGGGTTAGCCCGCTATGGTGCTAGTTACTCAAAAAGGGGTTTTGGGGTTTTTAACCCCCCTTTAGGGGGGCTTTTTTTCTCAACAGGGTTAGGGTTAGACAGCTATGGTTTCCCAGTCTATCAAAAAAGGGTTAGGGTTTGACAGCTATTTGCTTGGGCTACTCAACAGGGTTAGGGCCAGACAGCTATGGTGCTAGTTACTCAAAGGGGTTTGGGCCCCTGGAAAAAATAGGTTTCATTTTAAAAAATTCAAAAAAGGGTTTGGGTTAGAAGCTATGGTTTTAATCTACTCAAGGGTTGGGCCAACAGCTAGGGGGTAGTCCCACTCAACAGGGTTTTGGGTTGACAGCTATGGGGGCTGTTTTACTCAAAAGGGGGAGGGCCCCGACCCGCTTGGTGCTAGGGGACTTCCCCAGGGGGGTTGGGGGCCCAAAAACTATTTTGGGGTTGGGGCTTCTCAAACCCGGGTTAAGGGCCGACACGATGGGGCTAGTCTAAATCAAAAGGTAGGGCCAGACAGCAGGGGAGGGCCTCCAAAAGGGTTGGGTTAGACAGGTATGGGGCCCAGGGGCCTTTTTAAACCGGGTTTGGGGGGGGACAAACTATGGTTGGGGGTTTCTACTTTTAAACGGGTTAGGGTTAGACAAGGCCCTTTTTGGGGTGGCTACTAAAAAGGGTAGGGCCCAAAAATATGGTGCTATTTTACTCAAAAGGGGGGTTTTGGGCCCCGACAGCTAGGGGGCTACTACCAAAAGGGGTAGGGCCCCGAAGCTATGGGCTAGTTCCCCAACCCGGGGTTTGGGGTTTGCAGCATGGTGCAGCCCACCCAAAAGGGCAGGGCCCGACAGCTATGGTGCTAGTCTAATCAACAGGGTTAAAGGGTTTTGACAGCTAGGGGGCAGGGCTTTCTCAACGGGTTTGGGTTAGACAGTTTGGGGCTATCTAAATCAAAGGGGTTTGGGTTTTTGACAAACTATGGTTTCTAGTTTTACTCAACAGGGGGTTTGGGGCCCGGGCAGTATGGGGCTAGTCTACCAACCCGGGGTTTGGGCCAGAAAATTTGGTGCTGTCTACCCCAACAGGGTTAGGTTTGAATTAAAGGGGAGGGCTACCCAAAAGGTTAGGTTAAAACAGCATGGTTTTAAACTAATCAACAGGGTTAGGGTTAGGGCAGCTATGGGGCTATCTACTCAAAAGGGGGTTGGGGCCCGACAGGGTTGGTGTAGTCTACTCAACAAAGGGTTTGGGTAGACAGTATGGTGCTAAATCTAATCAAAAGGGGGGGGGTTTTGACCGCTATGGGGCTAGTCCCACTCAAAAGGGTTAGGGTTTTGGGCAGCTATTGGGGCTGTTAATAACAAAGGGTTTTTTTTAGACAGCTAGGGGCTATTTTCCCCAACAGGGGTTTGGGGCCAGACAGCTATGGGTTTTTAAATTATCCAAAAGGGTTGGGTTAGACAGCTATTTGGGGTATTTTACTCAACGGGTTAGGGCCAAACAGCTATGGTGTGTCTTTCTCAACGGGGTTTAGGGTTTTTGAAAACTATGGTGCTATCTACTAACAGGGGGTTGGGGGGGGACCGCTATGGGCTATTACTCAAAAGGGGGTTTGGGCCAACAGCTATGGTTTTAGTCTAATTCAACCCGGGTTAGGGGGGGCCCCCCGGGCAGCTATTTTGCTAGTCTATCAACAAAGGGTTTTGGGCCAGACAGCTATGGTGCAGTCTACCCCAAAAGGGGGTTTGGGGGAGACAGCTTGGTTTCTAGTCTAACAAAAAGGGGGGGTTGAAGCTATGGGGGCTATTTATCAAAAAGGGGTTTGGGGTTTGACAGCTTTTGGTGCTATTTTACCAACGGGGGGGGGTTTGGAACCTTGGTGCAGTTCTCAAAGGGGGTTTGGGTTAGACAGCTAGGTGTATTTCAACAGGGGTTAAAGGGCCGACAGCTAGGTCTAGTCCTCAAAAAGGGGGAGGGCCAAAACCTATTTGGGGTAGTGTACTCAAAAGGGGTTTTGGGGCCCGAAAAGCTATGGTGCTAGTCTAATCAAAAGGGGTTTGGGCCAGACAGCGGGTGCTAGGGGCTACTCAACGGGTTTGGGTTAGAACTATGGTGCTAGTCTCTCAACCGGGTTAGGGTTAGACAGCATTGGGGCCCATTTTCTCAATAGGGTTTTTTCACTATGGGGGTAGGCTACTCAACAGGGGGGGGTTAGACAGTATGGTGTAGTCACTCAACAGGGCTAGGGGCCCGAAAAGCTATGGTGTAGTCTACTCAACCAGGGTTAGGGTAGACAAGCTATGGGGCCTTTGTCTACTCAATAGGGGTTTGGGCCAGACAAACTATGGGGCTGTCTAAAAACAAGGTTAGGCCAACAAGTATGGTTCTAGTCCCACTCAAAAGGGGTTTGGGCCAAAACAAACTATGGTTTCTAGTCTATCAAAAGGGGTTTGGGTTGACAGGGTATGGTGCCCTTTTACTCAAAAGGGTTTAAAGGGGAAAACACTATGGTGCTAGTCTACTCAACGGGGGGAGAGGTTTGACGCTAGTTGCATTTTACCAAAGGGTTAGGGCCAGACAGCTATTGGGGGCTAGTCTACTCAACAGGGTTAGGGTTAACAGCTAGGTGCCAGTCTACTCAAAAGGGGTTTGGGTTTGACAGCTATGGTGCTAGTCCCACTCAAAAAGGGTTAAAGGGTTTTGAAAAGCTTGGTTTCTATTTTACCAACAGGGTTTTGGGTTAGAAGCTTGGTGCTGGGTTACTCAACAGGGTTTTTTGGGGCCCGACGGGTAGGGGCTAAATCCTACTCAAAAGGGGGGGGGTTTGACAGCTATGGGGGCTAGTCTTCCAAAAGGGTTTTGGGTTTTTGACAGCTATGGTGCTAGTCCCTAAAAGGGTTTTGGGTTTTAAAACATGGTGCCCAGTCTACTCAACCGGGGTTTGGGTTAACACTATGGTGCTATTTTACTCAACAGGGTTTGGGCCCGACAGGGTTGGTGGGGTCCTTTCCAACGGGGTTTGGGTTTGACCGCTTGGTGTTTGTCTACTCAAAAGGGGGTTTTGGGGTTTAACCCCTTTGTTTTATCAACAGGGGTTAGGGTTAGACACTATGGGTAGTCTACTCAAACAGGGTTAGGGGGTTTGCAGCTATTTGGTTTCTATTTCTACTCCAAAAAGGGTTAGGGCCCCCCCACTTGGGGCTGTTTACTCAAAAGGGGTTTGGGTTTGAAAGCTATGGGTTTCTAGGCACTCAAAAGGGTTTTGGGTCAGACAGCTTGGTGTAGTCCTCAACAGGGTTGGGGGGAGCCCGCTATGTTGCTAGTCTACTCAAAAAGGGGTTTGGGCCAGACAGCTTGGTGCTGTTACTCAACAGGGTTTTGGGTTGACCCCTATTGGGGTAGTCTAAATCAAAAGGGTTAGGTTAGACAGCTATGGTTTCTATTTTACTCAACCGGGTTTGGGCCAGGGGGCTATGGTTTCTAGTTTTAAACCAAAAGGGTTAGGGCCAGACAGCTATGGTTGGGTGTAACTCAAAAAGGGGGGAAAGGGTTAGGCCGCTATGGTGGGTAGTCTACTCAACAGGGTTGGGCCAGACAGCTATGGGGCTAGTCTAATCAACAGGGTTAGGGCCAGACAGCAGGGCTAGTCCCACTCAACGGGTTAGGGCCAGACCGCCCATGGTTTCAGTTTACCCCCAGGGTAGGTTTTTGACAGCTATGGTTTCCCATTAAATCAAAACCCGGGTTGACGCTTGGTTTCTAGTCTACTCAAAAGGGTTTGGGTTAGACCCGCTATGGTGCAGTCTACTCAACAGGGGTTAAAGGGGCCCGACAGCTATGGGGAAATCACTCAACCGGGTTTAGGGTTTTTTGAAACTTTGGTTTCTAAAATCCCACTTAAAAGGGGTTTGGGGGGGACAGCTTTGGGGCCCATCTCCCCAAAAGGGGTTTTTGGGGCCCGACCCGCTATTGTTTCTAGTCTACCAAAAGGGGTTTGGGTTTGACGCTTGTTTCTTGGTTTTTCTCAACAGGGTTTTGGGTTTTTGCCGCTTGGTTTTTTAGTTACCAACAGGGTTAGGGTTGACAGCTATGTGCTAGTTTTAAATCAACAGGGTTAGGGTTAGACAAACTATGGTTTCTATTTTACTCAACAGGGTTTTTGGGCCAACAGTATGGGGCTAGTCTACTTTAAAAAGGGTTTGGGTTAGACACTTGGTTTCTAAATCTACTCAACGGGTTTGGGCCCGGGGCAGCATGGTGTAGTCTACTCAACCGGGGTTTGGGGGGTTTGAAGCTTTTTGGGGCTAGTTATCAACCGGGTTGGGCCCCAGCTATGGTGGGTAGTCTAACCCCAAGGGGTTTGGGTTGACAACCCCTTTGGGGCTAGTCTACCAACAGGGTTTTGGGCCCCAAAAGCTATTTGGGGCCCAGTCTACTTTAAAAGGGGTTGGGCCGGGCAGCTTGGGCTAGTATACTCCAAAAGGGTTTGGGCCCAAAAGCTTGGTGTAAGTCCACTTTACAGGGTTAAAGGGGGGGACAGGGGGTATGGGGGCTAGTCTACCAACAGGGTTAGGGGTTTGAAAAGTATGGTGGGTTCTATCAACAGGGGTTTGGGCCAGACAGCTTGGTGCCTAGTCTACCAAAAAGGGTTTGGGGCCCGAAAAATAAGGTCTAGCTACTCAAAAGGGTTTGGGCCCGACCCCATGGTGCTAGGGCTACTAAAAAAGGGGTTAGGGCCAACAGCTATGGTGCTAGTCTACTTTAACAGGGTTGGGGCCAGACAGCTAGGTGCAGTTACTCAAAGGGTTGGGTTTGACAGCTTTTGGTGATTTAACTCAACAGGGTTAGGGCCCGACAGCTATGGTTGGGTAGTCACTCAAAAGGGGTTTGGGGCCCGGGCCGCTATGGTGCTAGTTTTACTCAACAGGGGGTTTGGGGTTTGGGCAGCTATGGTGCTAGTCACCAAAGGGTTAGGGCCCGAAGCATGGTTCTAGTCTACTCAACAGGGGGGGGTTAACCCGCTATGGTGATTGTTACTTTAAAAGGGGTTTGGGGTTTGACCTTTTGTTAGTCTACTCAACCGGGTTAGGGTTAGACCCGCTATGGGGTATCTACTCAAACAGGGGGTTAAAGGGTTTTGGGCCTATGGGGCTAGTCTACTCAACAGGGTTTGGGGTTTTAGACAGCTAGGGGGCTAGTCTACTCAAAAGGGTTAGGGTTTGACAGCTATGGTGCTAGTCTACTCAACAGGGTTAGGCCAGACAGCTATGGTGCTAGTCTACTAAACAGGGTTAGGGCCAGACAGCTATGGTGCTAGTCTACTCAACAGGGTTAGGGTTAGACATCTATGGTGCTAGTCTACTCAACAGGGCTAGGGTTAGACAGCTGTCTGACCATGTCTTACTGTCCTGTGTCTCACCCTCCCAGTGGAGGAGCAGAAGGAGGTGCCCTCTCCAGTCAACCCTGAGCTGCGACACAAGGAAGTGCGGATGAACTTCTTCAATCAACTGACCTCTGTGTTCAACCCTGACCTCACCATGCTGGCCTCCCCCTCAGGACACACACAGGTAGAAAACCTCCCTGAAACATTTCCCCGCCTTTTGAGTTAAAGCCAATCATGGCCACCCTGTTAGCCGAAAACAGCTTTTTCTACGGGTTTCTTGATATTAGCATTATGCTGCACGTTTATAACCATTATTTGTCAAAATGGTGCTCACAGTCTAAGATTGGTGTTTGTAGGCTGATGGTCACATGGTCTGATATTTCAGGCGGAGAGTGAGCGGGACGACCAGACGACGGCGACAGACCAGACCTTCCAGGCCAAAATGAAGAATGCCTTCGTGTCCCAGAACGTGTCCAGTCTCCAGGAGCTGGGCGGGTCAGAGAAGTTGCTGCGTGTCTGCCTCAACCTCCCTTACTTCCTGCGCTATATCAACCGGTTCCAGGACGCCGTCTCAGCCAACTCCTTCTTCATCATGCCCGCCACCGTCGGCGACGCAACCGCAGTCCGCAACGGGTGGGTTTGTGTGTCTGTGACAGATTTCTCCCAAGATTGTGTTGTTGTCACGTCAGAGTTAGGTTCCTAGCACTGGAGTCCTGGACTGGAGTACAACCACAACTGCTCAAGGATTTTGCCTCTGTAGCAGCATACTATTGGATGAGTGATTGTAGTCAATTATCTCTTCTGGTCGCAGTTGCACCGAATTTGTTGATGTAATCACGCTCTTGAGTTGGTGCCTGCGTTGGTCATATAGCTACTGAGGGGAATATTGTGACGTGCACAGTCTCACACTCAGTCTTTTGCCCTGTCATGCTATGTTCTTCATGCATCATCACTATTTTAGGCCTAACTCCGTTTTTAATTCTCTTCCCGTCAGGTTCCACTCCCTGGTGATAGATGTGACCATGGCCCTGGACACCCTGTCCCTGCCCGTCCTGGAGCCACTGACCCCTGGGAGACTGCTGGATATGACTGTCCTGGCCCTCAGCTGTCTCTACGCCGGTACGTGATGGGTTCAGTTGTGGGTTCCGTTCCCAGTTTGGCCACGTATAGTAGTGTACTGTCCCCTTTAATGGCAGAGTCAAAAGTCGACTTTTCAAGCGGTTAAACAATGTACTTCTGACTGAGCTTACCCTATGATTTTGTACAATTATTCTAGTCTGTAAATCATTGATTTTAGTGGAAATATGTTTTATTTTTGGTTTCAAGTTTCCCTGTTGCCTCTAATCTTGGGGTTAACTATAGGTTAACTCCTCCTCCTCTCCTCCAGGTGTGAGCGTTGCCACGTGCATGGCCGTCCTGCAGGTTGGCAGCGGTCTGCAGCTCCGCACAGCCTCCACCGGCACCAAAGAGGAGGACTATGAAAATGACGCTGCTACCATCGTACAGAAATGTGTAAGTAACACCGATATTGTACCTAGTCGTTAGGGTGCACCAGTTGTGGATGTAGTAATACTCTGTATTGTACTGATATGACGCTCTAGTGCTTGTATCGATTTTATCAGGAAAAAATTTATTTATTAATATAGAGAGGAAAAAGTTCTCAGTAATCTGATCAGTTAGCGAAAAATGACATCAGTTCACCCCTTCCAGCTAATCTTTTTTGAATCAGAAAAACAAAAAAATTTTCTATTAAAAGGTTTCTTTTTGGGTGCTTTTTGGGTTTTCAAAAATTTTATTGCGCCCCCCCCCGCCCCCAAAAAGAAAAAGAGAAAAGAAGGGGGGTTTTGAAGGGGAGAGAGGAGAAAAGAGAGAGAGGGGGGAGGGGGAGGAGGGGAGAGGGAGAGGGAGAGAGGAAGAAGAGGAGAGAGAGAGGGAGGGGGAAAAGAGAGGAGAGAGGAAGAAGGGGAGGGGAGAGAGGAAAGAGAGAGAGAGAGAGGAAAAGGAGGAGAGGGGGAAGAGGGCGGGGGAGAGGGGAAGAGAAAAGAGAGCGAGGGAAGAGAGGAGAAAAGGGGAGGGGAAAGGGGGGAGATTTGAGGGTAAAAGCGAGAGAAGGTTAAAGAGCCGAGAGAGAGAGAAAAGAGAGCCCCCGAAAAAATCAGATTCCCCCTGTTCTTCCCCTTGGAAAATTTTTCTTCCCCTACGTTTGGAAAATGGGTCTCCCCTCCCCCCTCTTTCTTTTCTCTCTCTCTCTCTTTTTTCTCGGGTTTTTGTCTCTGTTTTGTTTGTTGTTTTCAGCTGGAAATCTAGGGAATTTACGGCCCAAAAAAATCAGCAGCTCCCCCAGAAACTGGGGGGAGAGGTGACTAGTGGATCAACCCTGTCCTCATCTGTGTAGCTAGATACTGTACCTGCAGTCTGATGGGTGTAGTCCTAACTAGGGTTTCACCAATGTGCCATCCCGAGAATAAATCACTTATCTCCCGGGTAACCCAGTGTTTCATGGCAAAACCGGAAGTGTCATTCTAAAGCATATAAATTCGCTACATGAACAAAAGTATGTGGACACTCCTTCAAATTAGTGGATTCGGCTATTTCAGCCACACCCCGTTGCTGACAGGTGTATAAAATCGAGCACACAGCCATGCAATCTCCATAGACAAACATCGGCAGTAGAATGGCTCAGTGTCTTTCAACGGGGCACTGTCATAGGATGCCACCTTTCCAACACGTCAGTTCATCAAATTCCTGCCCTGCTAGAGCTGCCCCGGTCAACTGTAAGTGCTGTTATTGTGAAGTGGAAACGTCTAAGAGCAACACCGGCTCAGCCGCGAAGTGGTAGGCCACACAAGCTCACAGAACGGGACCGCCGAGTGCTGAAGCGCGTAGCGCGTAAAAAGAGTCTGTTGCAACACTACAAACTGCCTCTGGAAGCAACGTCAGCACAAGAACTGTTCATCGGGAGCTTCATGAAATGGGTTTCCATGGCCGAGCAGCCGCACACAAGCCTAAGATCACCATGCACAATGCCAAGCGTCAGCTGGAGTGGTGTAACGTTCGTCGCCATTGGACTCTGGAGTGATGAATCACGCTTCACTATCTGGCAGTCCGACAGATGACTCTGGGTTTGGCCGATGCCAGGAGAACGCTACCTGCCCCAATGCATAGTACCAACTGTAAAGTTTGGTGGAGGAGGAATAATGGTCTGGGGCTGTTTTTCATGGTTCGGGCTAGGCCCCTTAGTTCCAGTGAAGGGAAATCTTAACGCTACAGCATACAATGACATTCTAGACGATTCTGTGCTTCCAACTTTGTGGCAACAGTTTGGTTGAAGGCCCTTTCCTGTTTCAGCATGACAATGCCCCCGTGCACAAAGCAAGGTCCATACAGAAATGGTTTGTTGAGATGGGTGTGGAAGAACTTGACTGGCCTGCACAGAGCCCTGACCTCAACCCCATCGAACACCTTTGGGATGAATTGGAAGGCCGACTGCGAGCCAGGGCCAATCGCCCAACATCAGTGCCCGACCTCACTAATGCTCTTGTGGCTGAATGGAAGCAAGTCCCCGCAGCAGTGTTGCAACATCTAGTGGAAAGCCTTCCCAGAAGAGTGGAGGCTGTTATAGCAGCAAAGGGGGGACCAACTCCATATTAATGCCCATGATTTTGGAATGAGATGTTCAACGAGCAGGTGTCCACATACTTTTGGTCATGTACTGTATGTGGTTGTTTAGGGTAGTTATGATATGTGGTTGTTTAGGGTAGTTATGATATGTGGTTGTTTAGGGTAGTTATGATATGTGGTTGTTTAGGGTAGTTATGATATGTGGTTGTTTAGGGTAGTTATGATATGTGGTTGTTTAGGGTAGTTATGATATGTGGTTGTTTAGGGTAGTTATGATATGTGGTTGTTTAGGGTAGTTATGATATGTGGTTGTTTAGGGTACTTATGATATGTGGTTGTTTAGGGTAGTTATGATATGTGGTTGTTTTTAGAGTAGTTAAATGCACTGATTGTAAGTCTCTGAAGAGGAGCGTCTGCAAAATCCTTAAAACATAGTTGTGAAATGTGTCATCCAGCAATACCAGAACTTCCAGCTGCTGGGAGCGTGGTGTCTGCTGAACAGCTTGTACCTGATCGTCAACCTGACTCCCACAGCCCTGGCTGACAAGGGCAAGGAGAAGGACCCTCTGGCCGCCCTCAGGGTCCGAGACATCGGCACCCGCGCCAAGGACGGAGCCGGGTCCCCTAAACTGGGCCCTGCCAAAGGGTGGGTAGCTACCCGCCGAATAAATTTTCACCGTTATTATGCTGTTTGTTTGTAGGCTTGTAGTTTGTGAATCTGGGGGGGGAGGGGGGCAGGGCAGGGGCAGGCTTTCGCAGAGGGGTTAAGACAATCTTCCTGATTCCTTTAGTTCAGATTTGAATACTTCCTCCCCCATAATCAAATCAACATTTGGTTCTGGTTTTCTGAGGTTAATATTTATCCAAAAGAGAAACAAACTTCATTAATTTCTCTATTCTCTCCTCTCAGACACCAAGGCTTTGGTGTCCTGTCGGTGATCCTGGCTAACCACGCCATCAAGCTGCTCACCTCCCTGTTCCAAGACCTGCAAGTGGAGGCTCTGCACCGGGTCAGTGCAGTAAGTAACAAACCCAGCCACCCGCCTCAGTCCTCACACTGCTTTAGGGCCACCCGCCTCAGTCCTCACACTGCTTTAGGGGCACCCGCCTCAGTCCTCACACTGCTTTAGGGGCACCCGCCTCAGTCCTCACACTGCTTTAGGGGCACACGCCTCAGTCCTCACACTGCTTTAGGGGCACACGCCTCAGTCCTCACACTGCTTTAGGGGCACACGCCTCAGTCCTCACACTGCTTTAGGGGCACACGCCTCAGTCCTCACACTGCTTTAGGGGCACACGCCTCAGTCCTCACACTGCTTTAGGGGCACACGCCTCAGTCCTCACACTGCTTTAGGGGCACACGCCT